>PVIW01012245.1:0-33120 GCA_004026585.1 Noctilio leporinus
CTCGTTCCTGATCTTAGGGGGAAAGCTTTCAGTTTTTGTCCATTAAGTATGATGTTGGCTTCAGGTTTCTCATAGATGGCCTTTATGATGTTGAGGTATGCTCCCTCTATTCCCATTTTGCTGAGGGTTTTGATCATAAATGGTTGCTGCACTTTATCAAATGCTTTTTCAGCATCTATTGATATGATCATATGGTTTTCATCTTTCAATTTGTTGATGTGGTGTATTACATTGATTGATTTACGAATGTTGTACCATCCTTGAATCCCTGGGATGAAGCCCACTTGATCATGGTGTATGATCTTTGTAATGTACTGCTGAATCCTGCTGGCCAATATTTTGTTGAGAATTTTAGCATCTATGTTCATTAGAGATATTGGCCTGTAGCTTTCTTTCTTAGTTGTGTCTTGCCCTGATTTTGGGATTAGAATAATATTGGCCTCATAGAAAGAGTTTGGGAGTCTTCCCTCTTCCTGAATTTTTTGGTATAGTTTGAGGAGGATAAGAGTTAGTTCCTCTTTAAATGTTTGGTAAAATTCACCTGTGTAGCCATCTGGTCCAGGGCTTTTGTGCTTTGGGAGATTTTGGATGACTTTTTGAATTTCACTAGTTGTTATTGGCCTATTTAGGCTTTCTGCTTCTTCCGGGTTCAGTTTTGGTAGATTATACCTTTCCAGAAATGTGTCCATTTCATCCAGGTTGTCATATTTTTTGTCATAGAGTTGTTAGTAGTAATTTCTTACAATCTTTTGTATTTCTGAGGGATCAGTTGTGATTTCCCCTCTTTCGGTTCTGATTCTGTTTATTTGGGTCCTCTCTCTCTTTTTCTTGATGAGTCTGGATAAGGGCTTGTCAATTTTGTTTATTTTTTCAAAGAACCAACTCCTGGTCCTGTCGATTCTTCAAATTGTAGTTTGAATCTCTGAGTTATTTAGTTCTGCTCTGATCTTGATGATTTCCTTCCTTCTACTTGCTCTGGGCTTTGTTGTTGTTGCTCCTCTAGTTCTTGCAGCTTTGTGGTTAGGTCGTTTTTATAAACTTCTTGTAACCTTTTTTGGAAGGCCTGTATTGCTATCAATTTCCCCCTGAGAACTGCCTTTGCTGTATCCCATAGGTTTTGGGCTGTTGTGTGTTCACAAGTAAGTTTTTAATTTCTTGCTCTTCTCCTTCTATTTCTGGCACCCCTATGATTCAGATGTTGGTATGCTTAAAGTTGTCTAAAAGTTCCTAAGCCTCTCCTCATTTTTTTCAATGCTTATTTCTTTATTCTATACTGGTTGAATGTTTATTTCTTTCTTACATTTCAAATTATTGATTTGAACTCCAGCTTCCTTCCTTTCACCATTGGTTTCATGTGGATTTTTCTTCATTTCACTTAGTTTAGCCTTTACTTCTTCCCTTATGCATTTGCTATGCTCAGTCATTTCTCTGAGCATCATTATCACCAATACTTTTAACTCTACATCTGTTAGGTTGGCTACTTCCTCCTCGTTTAGTTCTCCCTCTGGAGCCTTGATTGACTCCCTCTTTGGGCCATATTTCTCTATCTCCTTAACTTGACAGCCTCCTGTGTTTGCCTCTGCGTATTAGGTTAGAGCTGTCACACCTGTTATATTGAAAGGGGCAAAACATTAAATATTCATCAGTGCTGGGTGACTGTTTCACCATCTTGTGACTCTCTATGTTGGGGAGGGGTCAGAGAGGGAACATTGCCACCTGCTAGACATTCACCCCTTTTCTAGTTACTTCACCTGCTTCCTGTATGCAACTGGGCCCCTTTTAACTGTTTCCCCAGTGATGATTTCCAGAGTAGGTGGGCAGATATTCTAGGCCTGTGAGGGCCCTCTAAATGGTGTCTCCTGAGAGATCAGGAGTTTCTTCCACTGCCCCAAACCCCAAAGGTTTTCAAAGCCAGAAGCAATATGGCTTTACATTCCTGGCACTGGAACTGTGAGCTGCACCATCTGGTATGGGACTGGAATTGCTCTCCAGGTGTCTCTTCAGGCTTTTGTAATGTGCGACTGCTCTTTCCACTGGCTGTTAGCCACTGCCTTGCCGCCACCACCGCCACTTCACGGCATCTTCTCCACAGCTGCTCCCTGGCTCCGCCCCTCCTACCTATGTGGATGAGTATTCCTTCTTTGTATTTTTGTTATATAATGTAGCTTAAGTTGTCTGGAAGTTCTAGTTGTTGTTTTGTTTTCAGGTAGATAAAAGCTTTCTTATGGTTGTGGAAGGAGGTGAAGCATGTCAAACTACATCTTCACCTTGGCCAGAAAGTGTTTCTACTTGACTCTTAAACCCAAGCTCCTTCAACTATACCACATGATTATGACCAAATATCCGAAGACAGGGCTTTGAAACATATAGGCTTACCAGATTCTATAGAGGAGGACTACTGCAATGTGGGAAACTATTGCATCAAGATTTCTTATTGGAGAACATAGATCTCACACACAAAAGTGTTTTAAAAGAATTAGATTTGGTTGATGGCAGAATGCAAAAGAAGATAACACATAGAAATAACAAATGCAGGCTCAAAAGTTTTCACTTTAAAGAGGAGGAAGCAGTAGCACAGTAGTTAAGGCGCCGGCCTGTGAACCCAAAGGTCACAGGTTTGATTCACCAGCCAGGGCACATAACCAGGTTGCAAACCAGGTCTCCAGTCAGGTCTGTGGCTGGAGGCAGGTGAAAAGCAACCACACGTTGATGTCTCTCTCCCTCTCTGCCTGTCTCTCTTCCCCTCTTTCTAAAAATAATGAAATAAAATCTTTAAAAAAAAAAAAAAAAAAGAGGAGGAAGCAGATTGAATAATACCTGTGAAGAGTTAAGAAATTTTCCTGTGGAATTCCTATGAATATGTATATACAATACGTGTCTAACATTTTTACATGTTTGGAAGATGAGTGGGACTTGAGCCTGGTAGAATGTTCAGAGAATAGAACACTGGAAAGCAAAATTATATCAATGAAAGAAGGAAAAATTTATGCATCAAAAATTGGGATAAAAAAATGTGTCTTTAGAAATAGAGAGAGATACCCATTCTCCTTCCAAAACAGGATGGACATCAAGGAATTCTGTGAAGTCTATTAACTCAATATATGGTACATGGATCAGTAACACTATGGGAGTTCTTAATGGTGTACTATGCACTGTTATAAGTGCTTTATGTGAATCAGTTCATGTAATTCTTATGTAGCCTTTTTGAAGTAGCTGCTTTTACTAAGAGGGTAGTGAGATATAGAGAAGTTCCTATAGTGGGAGTGGTTGAACTTAGACTTAGACTTTAAAGTTGAACTCTAAATTTGGTGTACTTTACCTACCTACCTCAATGCACTACTCTTCTGTCAGTCTGGGCAGTTGGAAATGGAAGGCAGGTTCAGCATCTTCTAATGTTCTAGAATGTACAGATGTCTGAAGAAAGAGAAATGGAAAAAAAATGGAAACACAAAGATAGTAACTAGTGAAAAATAAGGAGTCAGAACCCAAACAGAAACTGAAAATTATCAGAAACTTCTAGAAAGAAACTGGCTTACAGTGAGGAAAAGAGAAATGAAAACAAATGCAAACTACATTTGGTGCCAAGTTAACTGTTATTAAAATTAAACTACATTAGTCATATCTAGCTCATTTATTTTTAGAATAAAGTTATCACATTATTAGATTTTAAATTTAGTCTGTTTCTTTAAAAATTAACTTGTATGAATGACTTCAACTACCTTTAAAAAGTACTCTCTTCTGCAGTACTGTCACTTTATGATATGGTACAGAAAGGATGAAAATACATTGAAGAAGATCTGGTTGGAAATGCCTAGTTATAAGGATAAAGACTAAAAATTATAAATTATTAAATTAGGAAATTTTATCAAAACCCCTTTAATTCTAAACATATCTTTTTAAAAATTATCACTATATTTCAAATGTAATATAGTGGTTCCCATGGGGATTTTTGAAGATATTTGTTCCATAGAAATATTAATACATTTTTGAATTTTAAATAAGCAATATGGTGTATATAGTTGAGTTTGTGTGTGTTTTTTTTTTTTTAAACTGGTAGGTACTTTATTCTCAGGCTGTACTATATTTGCATATGTAATTCATAGAAAATGACATATTAGCTTTTGGTGCAGTCAAGAAGGTTTATAATAAAGGATATTGATCAACTGTAGACATTTATTTTGTTTTCTACCTTTTTTTTTTAAAGATTTTATTTATTATTTTTCAGAGAGAAGGGAAGGGAGAGAAACATCAATATATGGTTGCCTTTTACCTGCCTCCAGCTACGGACCTGGCTGGAGACCTGGCTTGCAACCTAGTTATGTTGCCCTGGCTAGGAATCGAACCAGTGACCTTTGGGTTCATAGGCCGGCACCTTATCCATGGTGCCACTGGTCAGGGCTGTTTTCTACCCTTTTTTAGTTAAGGACTAAAACCTTTAGTTTTCATTCATTACTTGAAGGAGAGCAGAAATTTTTAAAATATTTACTATATTAGTTTAAGGGTTCCATTGATTATACTGTTTAATGCAAAATAATAAAAATCTTATTATCTCTATTATATACAGACATTTTCCTCCTAGTAATACATTTTTTTTATTAATAAGTAACAAAATGAATGTCATATTTTGAAACTTATGTTAACTTGTAAGGAAGTAATGAGTATTAAATCTTTCTCTTGTTCTTATAGACATAACCGAAAAACAGAACATCTAAAAACCAAGGGTTTTTTCTGTTTCAACTCAGGACCTCCTGAGGCTTTAATTTTCAGAGTAAAGTCATAAAATCCTCTTGCAAAATATACATTCTAAATGAGTGTCTGACCCAGTTGTTTTAAAGATCAGCAATTAAAATACACTTTTTAATCTAAAGCTAGCAGTTAACCCATGGCACATTTGGTGTGAAAGGGATTTTGCAAATCTAAATGAAGAAGGCTTTATCTTATAAAGTATTCTAGCAAAATAGGAGGCTTTAAAATAAATGACATTTGGTACTCTCTGTCACTGCTGTAGCATAGTACCTATGTTTCATTATTTGTGTATTACTATATTAAGGATCGGTAGAGTTGGGTTTATCATGCTTACTTTCTGCTGAGAATTATATGCTACTAATTCCATCTATTATTGGGTTGGCCAAAGAAGTTTGTGTGTATTTTTGCATAAAATAAGACACTTTTTTTTTCATTTTCACCAACAATTTTATTAATCTGGATCTTTTGAGTATTTCAGCTATCTCCTGCATGGTATAACAGTGGTTGTTCTCAATTAGTGTCTTGATTTGATTGCTATCAATTTCAACTGATCTACCCAACCTTGGAACATTGCACAGTGTGAAATCTCCAGCACAAAACTATACAAACCACTTTTGACATATGCAGTCATCAATCACAGCACCTTCTCCATACACTTCATACATCCTTCTTTCTGTATCAGTTGTTCTCTTAAGCTTCTTGAAATGATAAAGCATAATATGTTGCAATTGTTGCTTATTTTCTTCCATCTTCAGTATTAAAATGGCTATGCAACAATTCACCAATTTTGGTAAGATTTTTTTAATGGATGCTGATATGACAGCTGTCACAATGCAATCTACTAGAGCTATCTTATGGAAAAAATGAATGCATTTTTTGGACAACCCAATTAAAATAAAAATACAAAATTTACTGTTATGTGGAAATAAAGACCAAAAACCAAGCAGCCTGTTAGGAAATAGTACATGCTATTTTATATATAAGATCTGAGGCTTTTTAAAATACTAGTTTAGTCCCTCAGCAGTTTTGTAGAACATTTCCTTAATTGTCAGTTATCACATGGATTATACAATTATATAATTTGGGGATTATAAGCCAGTTACATAAAAGGCAAAGAATGCTAACAGAATTTTATTGTGGGGAATATTCTACATTGTTTTTATTGTTCATTATTATCTTTTTTCTTGATGAAAGATATAAATATTGACTAAAATATTTGGGGGATACTAATCAAGTTCCACTGATCTACCCAACCTTGGAGCATTGTCCAGTGCAAAATCATCACAGTTTATCAAGAATACATTTTTTAATTTTATAATATCAATATGATTTGTTAAAGCATATAGGAAATTTTCAATTGTGCAAATTGAAATTTAACTGGTGAGTTTTCTATATGACACTTTTCCTATGTTTACTTCTAGTTTTTTTTTTATTTAATTTTATTGTTCTTGTATTACATCCATCCCCTTTTTTACTCCCCTCTATCCCCTTTCCCACTCACCCACTCCTCTACAAAGTCAGTCCCACTTGTTGTCCATGTCCATGGTTCTTCCATACTAGGTTCTTGTCAATACTGCTCCCCTTCTTTGCCTCTTCCTCCCCCTCCCCCCGTTCCTCTTCCCCGTGCCCACTGAAGGCCTATTCACTGTATTCATATATCTGGTTCTGTTTCGCTTGTTGTTTGTTTATTGTCCTGAAATGGGTGAGATCATATGGTATTAGTCTTTCACTGACTGGCTTATTTCACTAAGTATCTTTGCTTCTAGTTTTACCTGGAGTGGTATTGCTCATTATTTCTTTATCCTAAGTAGAAATAGGAAAAAAAAAAATGAAACTAGTTAATGTCAGCTTCCTTGGTTGTACTTTCTATGAGAGAAAATGTTGACACTGGCTTAAAATAGAGCTGATAATTGCTTAGACAAGAACCTAGTATAAAGGAACCATGGACATGGACAACAGGTGGGATTGACTTTGGGGGGAATGGGTGGGTGGGGAGGAGGACAGATGGGAGCAAAAAGGGGATGGATGTAATACAACAGCAATAAATTTTTTTAAAAAAATAGAGCTGATAATTTATTTTGAGTTCTTATTCATCCATCTAGTTTTCAACTAATAAAGTTAGCTATGGTTTATCCATCAACAGATCAATTGCATTTTAAGAGCAATTTATAATGCTTGAAGACAACCATGAATTTAAAACAGACAACTCATCAGATTTTAGCAATGGACAACCAATGCTAAATCCAAAGCAATGGATTTGAATAATCAAAATCTAATTTCACTACTGGCGTAAAAGAAAGATAAGATTTCTCTTGATATATTTTTATTGGGTTAAGTTATACTACCTTTCTTATTGTCCCTTGGTTCTTTATATTGTGTCTAGCACAGTGTGCACATCAAAATAAAATTAAAAATTCTAGTAATCTGTATAAGAACATTTTGCCATAAAGACACTTAGGTGAAGGAGGTTCAGAATCCAGCTCCATGCAAAATTTGCATGAAAGGTGAAAAACCTCTTCCAACTTTCCATAAGATCCTATCCCCAAAGTAGAAAATGCATATTTAATTTTGTTATGTTTCACAATATGTAAGTTATTCGGCTTAGGAAGGAGTTAAGTACGTATCTAGTAATATCAGAGGATGTGGAAAGAATACCTCAGTGTTTACTATAAAATTCTTTATATTGATCAGTATTTTACAGACTGCATTCTAATGCATATTCTGATGGATCTACTGGTCTCTGTGAGGTTTTATTTATAAATTATTTGAGTCTGTACACACACCCATATACACACATACACATGTATATATACATATGTGGGAAGAATGAAGTCATAGTCTTATAGCCATATAACACATGCATTTTTATTACCTACATTTGCTTTTGATGGTAACAAGTGATGAGTAAGTACTTTCGTTACTCATCAGTTTTAGTTTCTCAAAATGGTTTCCAAGCATATACATCTTTGGATGTGAACATTTTCAAATTTAAGAAGCACTGGAAGAGGGAAGAGATTACGTAGAATTAACTAATTTCTGCTATTAGTTCTGTGATATTAAGACCTGGGCAAGCTGCTGAACATACAAATCAGGATAATATCCACCTTTGGGTTATCATTGTCCACTCCATATACACAGGCTTGGCCTTATATAATACATAATCTTCAAAATGACTTAATAGGACAGAGCACATGCACCCTAGCTTGACTTGACTTCGCTTTCTAGCCTCACTCACACCAGAGTTGCTCTTTCCTCATGGCCAGGAATATTAGCCTATACATTGGGATAATTATCTCAAATGCTTCCATTCTCTTTACCTCCCCTTTTTCTCCTTAGCTACATATATCCTCTTTTATAACAAAATAAAATCTAAAACTTGGTAACTGTTTCCAGAGAAACATTGAAAGTTAGTAAGTTATAAATTATGTAGGTTGTGTAGTTAAAGGCCAGATTCTTTATGAGTTAAAAGTATGTGACATTGGCCCTGGCTGGTGGCACAGTGGATAAGGCGCCAGCCTGAGCACCCAAAGGTCGCTGGTTCAATTCCCCAGCCAGGGCACATAACCAGGTTGCAAGCCAGGTCTCCAGCCAGGTCCGTAGCTGGAGGCAGGTGGAAGGCAACCACACATTGATGTCTCTCTCTCTCTCTTTCTGCCTCTCTCCCTTCCTCTCTCTCTGAAAATAATTAATAAAATCTTTAAAAAAAAGTATGTGACATTGGACCTGATATATGACTTCTTTGTGGCATAGTTAGTAATCTGTAAAACAGTGATGAAAATAGCATTTACCTTATGTGTATTGCTTGATGCATTCACAAATCAGATTATTGATAATTTAACTGTGTGTTAACCATATTTAATATATACATGTAATTTAATATGAAACTAAAATTAAAGTTTTCTTAAGGTGATGTTTGGGTACAATTTCATATTGTAATTATGACCATGTCTTCATGATAAAAGTAACAGTATGTAATACCCAGGCTAAATAGCTGAACTATACTAATAGTCCCGTAACATTTCCCTTTCCAAGCCTGACAAATGAGGTTTATTTTCATTTTATATGCCACAAAATGAAATTTTAAAATTCTATGAAAAGTAAAAGGGAATCCTCTTGCTTATATAAAGATATTAACATCATGTTCTCTTAAAGCTTATGCTCATGCCATTTAGCAAATACATTCTCATTACAGAAAAGGGGAAAACCAGTATATGTACAAGAACTTAGTTTTGTTTAATTTTACTGATCATGAGTACTCAAAGACTGTCAAATGTAGAAATGGAATTATATTTATTGATATCAAAGAAAACCTATAACCATATGGCAGCCAACCTTTTATATTCAGGGAAAGCCTTATAAAACAAAGTTTGTAGAGATCCAAGATGGCAGAGGAGTAAGTGTACACAGTACTGACCTCCCACCAGGACAAATCTGAAATTACAACTAAATTGTGGGGAAATCATCCTAAGTCACCAATTGAACACTTGCTGGAGAAAAGCCTTATAACCAAGGATAGACAGAAGAAAGACTTCACAATGAGACTGGTAGGGAGTGTGGAGGAGGTTTGAGAGGGCTGGCTGGGCTCCCATAGATGGTAACTAAAGTGCTGAAGGATATTTCAGAGGCTGGGGGGTTCCCCTGAGAAGTGAGGTCTAAACCCCAAGCTGAGCTCCCCAGTCTCTATCACCAGGGCTGAAAAGGAACCCAGATGCCATCTGACTGTAAAAATCAGCATGGTTTCTGTCTTCTAAGGTGAGTGGCTTGAGAGGCAGAGAACCTCTCAAAAGGCCAACACACAAAATTTTGTTTCCAGCTATTTACCCTGGGCTCCAGCAGAGGGAGGGCAGAATGGACTAGAGATGCTTGAGTAGAGCCTGGGGTTGGTGACTCTAAGAAGAGAACTGAAGAAACAGCCACCAGGATCTCCGAGCTCTTCCCCATACTGCAGATGCCATTGTTCTCAGGCAGAGCACTTCTTTCAGAATGGCATCAACCTGTAAGGAAGCAATAATCCTACTCACAGGAATTACTCTGCCCCACCCGGTGGTTCTTAAGCCTGACTACTGATTACAGTTTAAGGCTATATCACTAATTCACAGGTGGCAAACACAAGGCCTGTGGACCGAATCTGGCTCGATTAACAGTTAAAGAGTAACATTTACACAGTTTTAAAATTACATTTAGCAACAGAGAGGCTGATGTGGCCCCCTGTGAAAATGACTTTGACATCCCTGCTGACTAATTAAACAACTAAAGCAAAAATTCCAAAGAAGCAGAAAAATTGGAAAGACAAAGAAACAGACCCTAAATGAAAGAATAAAAGAATCCTCCAGGAGAGGAGGATAAATGGAAGCAATTTATCAGATAGTTTATAGCACTAATTATAAGGATACTCAACAGCATACAGAAAGACATGGAATGATAGAAAAGGATTAGTCAGAAATAAAGAATGAAGTATCGAAAATAAATAATACACTGGAAGTGGTTAGGTATATTTTAAAGTTTGAAAATTAGTTCCATTGCATTTTAGTCCACAAGTACTATCTTTAGATTTGCTTTGATGATGCAGAAGTAGAATATTATAGAAAAGGGTATTTAAAATAAAACTTCATGGTGTGTATATTTGTGTGTTTGCATTTCCCACCATTCTAATCCCTTGATAATTATCCCCCAGTCATTATTTTTCCTTGTCTGCATCTTTAAGTTTTAATATTGAGTGAAACATAATTATGAATACTGGCATTTAAGAATGCATGTTCTAAAATCTGTTTTGACTTCTGGTATACTGTTTATAGAGAATATGAAATTATATTAAAAATTGTGTAAGTGGTACTAGGTCCCAAAACCACAGGAATTGTAAGTATTACTTATTTTTAACTTTACACTTGCATTATTGTGTACATTTTAACTTGCTTACTCTTTGGAAATAAAAAAAAAGGTGACATGAAAATTGCCTATTTTTAGTAAGACCAAGAATAGGCAGGTCATAGAAATGGGGGAAATATTTGTATAGAGGTAAAGTACAGATGTTATTCAGAATTGAAAGGAAGAAAATGGGAGCGTAAGAACATTTCCTTGAGGGCTATGGTCAAGATGGTGGCATAGACAACACATGGCTCACATCCTCCCACAATCACATCCATGTTATTGCTAAAATATGGAGCAACCATCAGCCGGAACCATCAGGAATTGAGTTGAATGGGCCCCAGCTGGCAGCAGAGTGGACAAGGCACTGGCTTGCAAATCCAAAGGTCACTGGTTCAATTCCCAGCCAGGGCACATAACCGGGTTGCAAACCAGGTCTCCAGCCAGGTCCATAGCTGGAGGCAGGTGAAAGACAACCATACATTGATGTTTCTCTCCCTCTCTGCCTCTCTCCCTTCCTCTCTCTCTAGAAATAATAAATTTTAAAAATCTTAAAAAAAAAAAAAAATTGAGTTGGATGGAAGTCTGACAACTATGGAATTAAAGAAAACAACATGCATCCAAACTGGTGGGAGGAGCACAGATGCGGGACGGGATGGTATCACATCCAAGTGTGATGGATGAAAATTCAGGAGGCATATCTAGGGAGTGAGGAGTCTAGGCCCCACATAAGGACCCCCAGCTCAGGCTTCCAGTGCCAGGAAGATGAGTCCCTACAACTTTTGGCTACAAAACCCAGCAAGGATTGAGTCAGTGGAAGACACTATTGGTTCCCCAAGAAGTTCCCCTTAAAGATCCCACACACAGACTCAGCTACTCAGGTTCACTCCTTCTGAGCTCTAGCACCAGAATAACAGCTTGAAAGGCACCAGGGTATACAGGAGGGACTGAAGTGTCTGGTATCAAGGCAACCAGAGGCCATTGCCCCTTTTCCAAACCCTTCCCAACTGAGCCAACAATTGGTGCCATACCTGAGATTCCATCAGCCTGGCTAACAACAGTTTACCTCACCCTGGGGATCCCCTGAGTCTCCATCCTACCCAATTTAGAAGCCCATCCAAGCTGATTTCCCATATGAATGGCTTGGCTTGGCTAATGTTTCACAACTTCCTAAATCTTATCAAATAAGCAACAGCTGCCGCAGTGACCCCCAGGCCCTGCACTAGCAGCAGCCAGCCTAGATTCACAGTACAAAAGGAATCTCCTGGGAATCTCCAAGCCCAGTTCAAGTAGCAGCATCTCACATTGCTTATAACTCAGGCAGGGTGCCCCAGGCAAAACACAGGTGGGGGCTGACCTTGCTCTGAACCACCTGGTAAACTCCAGAGCCTGCAAACCAGTGGGCAGCTACAGCACCATCAAAGCACCACCACCCTGCCCCTGCATAGATGATCTTCCACAAAGGGTGGAGGTTGGTGGTCTATGGCCACAAAGAGACCTTGCAGCTGATTTGTCTGGTTAAATCCTACCCATTGACCTGCCAACAGCAACCAAGTCTCAACCTCAAGAGGAGGGTGTACTCAGTCCACATGAAGAGCACACCTCAAGTACCCAGCTTGGGTAATAGGGGAGACTGTGATGCAGGGCCCTACAGGACACCTACTGTATTGAGACACACTACCAAAACATAGAATCAAAGCACCTCTACCTAATATACAAAGACAAATACAGGGTGGCCACCAAAATGAAAGACAAAGAAACATGACTCAAATGAAAGAACAGATCAAAACTCTAGTAAAAGAGCTAAACAAAGTGGAAATAAACAATCTTTGGGAACTAGTTATATGAATGCTATAGTTTTGTTGCGGTGATTTATTTGTTTCCATTTGGCTACTTATTTATATAGGATGGCATTATTAGCTATGTACCAATGGTTAGAACAGTTGTATAAATTCTTAGGATAAGTTCTTATTCTAAATGTGTCTGGTTTCTTAGTTTGTTTCACTAATGCATAGTAGTTAGGCATTCCATTTTTCACATTCTATTGCTAACACTAACATTCAGAAAATAATTATTAAAGAGAACATTGAAGTGGGTTTGTACAATATATTACCATGCTTAGGAAATAAAAAAAAAACAAAATGAGTACTATGTATCATTGGACCACAGATAAATGTACTTATGGTTATACTAAACAGTACTTTTTTCCTGGGCTTTACAGAGGTTATCAACAGGCAAGTGTTATTACTCCTTCCAACTAGCCTTACATTTTCAAAGTAAGATATTCAGTCATTCAAAGTACATTCATATACCAATATCTTATTTCTGGAGTCGAGGAGAGAGAAGATTGAATAAGTGTAAAAATGTGCACAGATTTTTACAATGAAATTCTGAGCTAAACAAACATTTCTTTTTCTACCTTCAAATTCTTCTTATTAAAGGCCCTGGCTGGTGGCTCAGTGGATAAGGTGCCAGCCTGCAAACCCAAAGGTTGCTGGTTTGATTCCCAGGCAGGTCATGTAACCAGATTGCAAGCCAGGTCTCCAGCCAGGTCCGTAGCTGAAGGCAGGTGAAAGGTCACCATGCATTGATGTTTCTCTCCCTCTCTGCCTCTTTCCCTTCCCCTCTCTCTAAAAATAACAAATAAATTCTTTAAAAAAATTATTCTTATTGAAATTAGATAAAAATATATTTAAACATATATATTACCATTCATTATTTTGTTAAAAGAAATACCTAAAAATACCAATTCATAACATGAACACGCAGCATTTATTGTTCCATGGCATGTTGTTAATACAAAAATCATTTTAAGAAGCACAAACATACTAATAAGAATGGAAAATTCTAATAAAAATCTATGTAATTTAAGTAATTATTTTATTTATAATCTTAATAATATAGATAAATGTTTCAAAGTTATCTCTATTCCTCATTTTGTAAGTAGGAAATTATAAAAACACAAATGAAGTATCAAGTTCACACTTGGAAAGATTTCTGTCACACACTATCTATTTAAAAAGAAGAGAATCAGGCTCTTCTTTAATTTATTCATCAAAAAATATTCATTTAGTGCCTATAATTTGCCAAGTAATGTTTCAGGCATGAGAACAATGAATAAATTAGACTAAGTCCATGAGCTTATGATACTTACAGTACAATGAGGAAGATAGGATATATCAATAAAAGCACAAATAAAAAATAATGTCAGCTAATGATAAGCAGTGCTGGTTTTGGTAGTATTTAGAGAAGAGATTTGTAACAGAATCTTGAATAAACTGAAATTTTAAGCTTCCAGAGGGATTGGGGAAGACAATAACCTAAGGCACTAGAGTACTTGGTGTGTCCTCGGGGCAGCAACACCAGCGTGTTGGAACAGATTGAGTGAGCACCACCAGGGCAGTAAGAAATGAGAATGAAGGTGTTCCAAAGATGAGAAAGATTTAGACTCTTCATAAGGAGAAGTGACATGGTAAGTAATGTTTTATGAGGCAGAGCATGAAAACTTGAACTACTGTGATAGTATTGGATACTCCAAGAAAATATGATTTGGGAATTATTTTAAAGAAGAATCAACTGCATTTGCTGATAGATTGGATGTAGGCATTGGGAGAAAGATAATTTTCTCTGGTGATTTCTAGGGTTTAGGACAAATAACTTACAGGGTAAATGGAGGTATCAGATTTGGCATAAGGAATAATAGAAAATCAAGAGTACTATTTTGTTTGGTTATATTTTGATGAGTTTTTAAAAATATCTCCCTTTCTTCCTCCCTCCCTGCCCTTCTCTCTAAAAAATAATGAATAAAAAATTAAAAATATAGGGGGGAGGGGGGAGGCAGAGGCAAGGAAAGGGAGCAGTTTAGACAAGAACCTAGTATAAAGAAACCATGGACATGGACAACAGGTGGGATTGACTTTGGGGGGAATGGGTAGGTGGGGAGGGGGACAGAGGAGAGCAAAAAGGGGATGGATGTAATACAACAACAATAAAATTTTTTTTTAAATTAAAAATATAATTGGAATAAACTAAATAGGCAATTGGATGTGAAAGTCAGGAGGACATTTTTAAAGAAAAATTGTGCTAGATAGTTTCCTTAGGACAAGTACAACAGGGGACATGACTATTGCTATAAGGAAAGATATTGAACTTCATTGAAAGAAAACACTTAAGACTTTTTAAGTGGGGTAAACTACTGGAAAAGTACTGGACATTAGCAGGGAGGTTGGTCAATGTGATTAGACCATCTGTTTTGCTAATTGATAGTTAAGGAGATTAGTCTCCTAAAGCAGAGACTAAGAGATTGGGGCTTTTAAATTTTTTTTTTATTTTTTATGATTAGGATTCAAAGAAATGGTTCCTGACTAGTAAAGGTGAAAGCAGCTGAAAGATTTACATCTCAAATACTCAGAGAAAAAAATTACAAAACAAGTAATCTAAAATAAGTGCTATAAGAAAAGGGAGGTCAGGGGCTTATGAGCAGGAAAGAACCTATCTCAATTGTAGTTTAGCTAAGGGGAACCTTAGGGCCAGGCCATCTTGGTCACATTCCAGCATTATGATATATCATATTGTAATATTTTTTTTAGTGACCCTTTAAATTGAAACACAGTTACAAGTTCAAAAAAAAACTTTCACCAACTGAATTTTTATTTCTCTCAACTTTTTCTTAATCACATATCTCTCTTCAGTGACCACACTCATTTTCAATTCTTTAAATTGACATTTATGATCTACTTTTCACCTACTTAACTGATCTTTCTTTCGCAGTCACCTTTGTGTTTTTTTCACTCAACTCTCTGACCTCTCAACATTGGAATGCTCTCCACATAAAACACCCTGAGATGTTCTTCAGTCTGACAGCTTGAGATACTTCTCTATAGTGATGAACCTGACATTTGTGATGCCAGTCTCAGCCATGACCCCAGTGTGCCAGACTCATAGGTCCAGTCGCCTATTCTAAATAGCCACATTAAATCTAAACTTTTAAAGTCCTAAATGAACATCTGATCCACACTCTCTAAACTAGGTCATCTCAGATCAATTTCAGTAAAGGTAGCTATATCTTGCTGCTGGCTCACAAAACAATTCTTAAAGTCATCTCAGAGTGCTTTTTCTGTAACATATTTTGTTTAAAATTATTATGCCTTAAAAACCCACCAGAATCTAATTTTTTCCAAGTTATTTGGGAAAGAATCAAGATTCTAATTTCCTGATCCAAGGCTCCTTCTGCTCCTTCCTGGATGAAAGCAAGGAGCCTCTTAGCTGCTCTCCTTTCATCTGTCCTTGTCCTCCTAGTTGTGCAAACACATGACAACCAGAATACATTTTGTAAGATATGTCAGATCTCTAAATCATCTGCCTAAATCTTCCAATGTCCTCACTTTCAACTTTGTGTTAAAGCCAAAATTTATAAAATTTTTACAAGACCATAAATGATTTCCTTTCTTTAGGTTTTTTATCTTATTGCTCACTAATCTCTCTTTTTATCTTAATATTTTAGCCACAGAAACTTCCTAGTTATTACTCCCAACAAGCCAAGTACTCTATGGCCTTAGACTTGCAAACTTCTATCCTACTTGTTTCACTTCCAGCTACTTAGCTGTTCTCCCCTCCTTCAAGACTTCTCCAGTGGGTCTATAGGTCAGATCCCACTTAACACTTATGTACAGTCGCAATTCCCACCTGATCCCAGAATAATTTTTTTTCCTTCACTCTTTATTTTTCTCCATGGTACTTTCACCATCTGTCAAATACTCTGCTTATTTATTTGTTCATTACCTACCTCCTACTCTGCATCCTTCTCATGAAGGTATATGACTCAGGAAGGTAAAAATATAAATCTCTTGTTCATTGTGGTATCCCCAGCACTTTAAATAGGGCCTAGGATATAGTGGATGTTTGAAAAGTAGTTGTAAAATGACTGAAGAGAATCCACATAGTTGAGCTTTCTGTTTGAAGAATAATCTTGTTTTCAATATCTAATATTTATTATTGGTTTTTATTGTCTTTATTTCTTCTATATGGAATTATATGCTAACATTAGCTCAAATGTTTTCCATGACATTTAAAAATTATGTTATCTTTTCTTAGACTACCCAAAATATTTCAGCCTAAACTACTAAACAGTATATAATGACCAGCTGTCAAGTGATTAGTACTGTTTATAAACACAGAATCTTTATTAATAAGTCATTGAGGGTGAACTTCATAAATTTATTTAAATTTACATCACACAATTTTGAATAAAACACAGGCATGTAGTCATGTCAACTAGTAAATAGCTTTTTGCAGTCTGCTGAGAAGCTGTATAATATGATCCCTTGATTCCCAACTACCCTCTTCTTTCCTCCCTGTGAGGGCTGGTTTCTGGTGTGTGTGGCTTAGGCAATCTCACTAAACCTAATATTTAGGGGTCTACATTTGATTTAGTGCTTTACTGTTACCTTATCAAGGTTCTAAATAATTTTTGAATAAGAGGTATTTGTTTTCATTTTTCAATAGGTCTTTTAAATTATACAGCTGTTGCTGCCCTCTGCTCTTAGAGAATCTTCTGGAACAATAACATGTGTAAATGATCCAGTTTAAAAAAAAAGTGACTCAAATTAGGAAGCCCAGAAAAATTATGAAGCCATTATTTAAGGAAAAAATTTTATACATGTAAATATAATTAGAACAGGAGAATAATGAGCTAATACAGTGAGTTTATTTTGTGAAGAGATTAAATCAGATGAAAGATATTTCTCAAAAATTTAGATTAACATGGTGTTATTAATCTTTGTAAATATCACATCCTGAGTTCACATCAGGTGGGGAGGGAAGCATTTACAGATTATTAAAATGAGGCATAGAGGAAATAAATTATAAACTTCCCAAGGAAGCAGCAACTCAAAGATTTTAAACTAAGAAAGAACAAATAGAGTAAAGAGAAAGTTCATTGTTCTTGAAGTTTCAAGTTGTAATTCAAGATTTACTACCTCCCAAAACATTTCTCAGATTAAAACCTCTTGTTTTCTCAATGAGTTTTTGCTTTTATAAGTATATTATATTCATATTTTAGTACCTTACATTCACTAATATGTATTGATTTTGAATTTGAAGACATACTGAATATTTCAAAATGTATCCTTATATAATATGAATATTTTTTCTTTTTATTGGTACTATGTATTAATATTACATTAAAATACTCCATATAATCACTGTATTATGATGGTATTAATATTAAGCAGTGTGTGTTTTTAAAAAGTTTCCTCTATTGCATAAAGCACCTATGCATTAAAGAATTATTTTAACTAAATATCATTTTTACAAGATCCAAATTTTATATTTTAAAATGAAGAAGCACAATTAATGGAATTGTTATCATTAGAATAACAACAAAAAATAAAATCAAAACACCAAACTGTAAATAATTATTTTACAAAAGAGTCCACTATATCAATAATGGTATTTTATTATCTCTGATCATGTATATGATGAAAATAAGTTATAAGAAAGACTGATTTTAAAAAATTACATCACTCCTTGTGCCCAGCCTTTTACTTTTTGTTTTTTTTTTTAATTTAATTTTATGTTTGTAGCAACACTATTTACAATAGCCAAGTGCTGGAAATAGCCTAAGTGCCCATCAATGGATGATTGGATCAAAAAATGTTGGTACATTTACACAATAGAATACTACACAGCAGAAAGAAAGAGGGAACTCCTACCCTTTGCAACAACATAGATGGAACTGGAGAGTATTATGCTTAGTGAAATAAGCCAGTCAGTGAAGGACAAATACCATATGATCTTGCCCAGCCTTTTTAAAAAGATGAAAAACATGTAAGTAAATATAAGTGAGTGGAAGGTGTGGTAACAAAGAGTGTTTCATCCGCATACCAGGTTGCTCTGCTGGTGATGCAGAGGAAGCTGCTGGTGAACCGGCAGCTGCTGTTAGAGCACTGGCTCCTTCCCTAGGGAACACAGCTGGAGAACTGTGCAAGCAGTTTCATCTTCAAGTCAAACACAAACTAGGAAGATGCTTATTGCTACACATGCCATACTTTTACTGTTGACCACGGTTGAGTTTTCTGATCTTTCTCCTTTTTTGATATTAATTTTAAGCTATGCCTCAAATATTCTTTTCCAGGACACATAAAATACATAATTTTTATGGCATTTAATTATGAATATTTTGTAATTAAAACTTTTATTTTCTTCCTTCTCACCTTTTCCCTAAGCTTCCTTCCTTCCTTCCTTTGTTACCCACAGTGTTCCTTTTAGGGCATATCAAGTTTTAGGCCTCTGTTCTATGTATTAGGGACAATGTGGGGAACACTTTGCTGATCTAACTAAACCAAGAGTCCAATGGACAAGGCTTTCTTGTAAGGTCATAGTAACATGTACAAATGGGCATTTTATTTTATTTTATTTTATTTTTAAAATAATTTTTTAAAGATTTTATTTATTATTTTCAGAGAATGGGGAAGGGAGAGAGACAGAGAAGGAGAGAGACATCAATGCATGGTTGCCTTTCACCTGCCTCCAGCTACGGACCTGGCTGGAGACCTGGCTTGCAACCGGGTTATGTTCCCTGGCTGGTAATTGAACCTTTGGGTTCACAGGCTGGTGCCTATCTACTATGCAAACAAGCATTTTAAATGAAAGATATAAAAATTCATGACATGAATACAATGTATCACAAAATGAGAGCAGGTGGGAGAATGTGGATGAGAGAGGAGAGGAAAGGAGAAGGGAGGGAAAAAAACAAGCTTATTGACCTTTCTTAGATATTATGGGGGATGGAAAGCAGTGTGTGGAATTCCCTGTTATGAGCAGTCATTATCATGGACCTGCTACCAAGTGTTTTATGTGATTCATTATCCAGCACATATAATTTAGGATGCACAATCCTCAGAATTTCAACTCTCAACAAGTCTTCCCTTGGGAGCTGTATTCAGCACCTAACACCATGGATATTTTCCACTTTACATAAATCTGGCCTGTAAGTAGACTAGTGTTGTACTCTCTCTAGAAAGAAATATACAACTCTCTTCTACTGAGCCATTTATATATGTAGAGGTGAAATATTTCCATCTAAAAACTTGCCAGCAGATTCCATTTCAATCTAGGCAGAATTCAACAGTAATAAGAATTATAAGGAGATTAATCTAAAGTGATGTGATGAAATGCAGGAGTTCCAGTGGTTTATAATTTAATAAGGAAATAAGCACAATCTTAGAGAAACAGGAGAACTTCCTAAAACACCTGGGCAAAATATAGTCAGTTCCCCCTAACATAACAAGTTCTGTCAGACTGTAGTTTACAATTATAGGTGCAGGATTATTTTCAACTAGAGAGTAGCCCTGATAATTTCACCTCATTTGTAAGTTATATTTGAAACATGAAAATTGGAAGATTCAGAGGTCAGTGCCAAAACCAAAAAATGATTTCAGTTAGTCTTTGGAAAACAGAGCTAAACCAGTCCACTGGGTTTATCTTAGGCAGGATCACAGACTTGAATATTGAAACACTAATGTAAGGGTAGCTCTCTGTGGGTATTTATACTAATAACAGCTTTTAAAGAAACAAAAACACGACATTGAAACAAAATTTTTTCATAGCAACTGGAAAACATTCTCATACAGTGTTTTAAAGTAATTATCTCTTGCCTCCTATTATCCTAAGAAATAAAACAGGTATTTCTTAATGCTTACTCTTATTGCAAACTATTTGCCACTTTGTTCTCTCAGAATACATGTAAGCTAATTTTGCTTGAAAACTATATTCTTGTGAAGAAATTCAGTGTAAAGTTATAATTAATGTCCACTTTTTTTTGTAGGTTCAATCATAGTTTTGTTCTCATAAGTTGTATTTTCAAATAAGAAAATATGTAGATTGAAAAGTCAGGACCTATATTTATGTAATTTGAAAATAGAAACCCACTTTTCAGAAATAACAAAAAAAGAAAAATCAATTATAAAAAGAGGCTAGCTCCCATGGATTGCTATAGCCTTTCTATTGAACAGTATAAGCCAGAGTTTAACAGTTTATCCATGTATTTCTATCATGAAAACAACTAGAAGTCTTATTTTTCTTATAAAATATGACATTGCTATTAACTGACATTACCAAATTCTTAAGTAAAATTTTTTTTAATGTGTTATCTGGCATTTAAATATTTTCACCCAAACATGTGTACCCAGTATCTCACAGAGTGATAAAGACTTGTGCATACTAATTTACCTCTGTGGAGAGTTATGGCCAAGTGTGAAGCTAGAGGGGACATAGTCCACATAAGACCACCCCCATTGTGACACCAACTACAAATTCAGGATGTTCCCAAACCTATCCTCAAATTTGATAATGTGCTAGAACTTACTAAAAGTTGTTATACTCATGATTTTTTTCTAATGGATCATTTATTACAGGGAACTGACACAGATTAAAAACCCATCAAAGGAAGAAGCTCCTAGGGAAGAGTCTAAGAAAGGCCGTACAGGGAGCTTCTGTTATCCTCTCCGTAGAGTCAGGGCAGCCTGACTTTCTCAGTGTTGATGTGAGAGAATATGCTCAGTATACTGCCACTCGGTTCCCAACATCCAGAATTTTCCTGGGGCTCTACATATTATAAAGACATGACTGATTGCCCCCATGGCTGACCTTAGGAGATCGAGCTACTTGAACCAAAGGCCTGGTCCTGAATCACATGTCTTTCTGGCACGGTTAACCCCAACCCAAAATATTATATGGTTTGGCTAACTCTCACTCTACATTACTTTGTTAGCCTAGCCAGTATGACCCATGGAAGTCAAAGGCATTCTAATCAGACATTGTATTCTCAGGGTGTCCACTAGCTTAGGGCAATAGCCAGACCTCACTTTGGGAAGGGATAAATTCTTTACTACAAAGGCACTGAAGATCAGTTTGAGCCAACATGAAAAGTACCTTGACTCTCAGCCAAAAAGATTACAAAGTCTTAGACTACATTAACGAAAGTGATGTTCACATTATTCTGATTGGTAATACCCTCTCTAGAGTTTGTAATTGCTACACATTGGGAAAAGAAAAACAAGGAAGTTGGAGAAGAGCCTGGATTTTATGCCATTTGCTTATTCATTTATTATACATTGACTCCACAAACATTTGGGGGAACAATTACTATGTGTCAAGCCTTTCGCATATTGTGATAGATATTGGACACAAACAAACAAATAATCATAGACTATCATGATCCATACTTTAAGGGGAATAAGCGCAGGTGCATATCCAAGATGATTGATCAGCTGTCCCTGGAAGGCTTAGCTTCACAAAGGAGAAAACCTTGGGTCTGGTCTTGAGGAATGCCTAGCAGTCTTCTGGGTTGATACTGTGTAGGCAGATGTACATACAGGGCTATAGAGGTAAAGTATAACCATAGGGAAAAGAGAATGAAGCCACATGACATGTTTCCTGTAACATTTAACAGCAATGCATATTTAGAGAGAGAAAGAGAAAACTCAGAAGAAAAACATATAGTAGTTTTAAAATAATAGAAGGCAAAATATAGGCAAGGCAATCAGTCCCTACAGGGTTGTTTCAGAGTTGTTTGTACTTAACTCTGCGTGTTAACATGGTATTTTTCTAAAACCAAGCTTTGGTGCCATGAACTTGAGGGATTAAAAACTCAGACTAGTAGTAAACAAGCCAGCAATAGTAATAACCCAATCACTGGCACACGACGCAGCAATATTTCACTCTGCCTGGGAGACCTTTCACAGTTGTCACATTACTCATTGAACACAGTGTTTATAATGGATGGCTACTGGGGTTGAACTATTTTCTATCCTAACTATGCTCCCTTATATACTTACCAAGCATGTCCCAGTAAATATGTGACCTTTATTTAGTGCGGGCTTGACATTATATTACATTTCTTACTTCTTCCCTGGGCAAACTCTATCCCACTGAATACCCAGGCACATAACTCACTCAGTCCAAAGTTTCACTGGGAGAGACCACCAGAGCAGCTTATAGGTAGTATACAAAACATACTCAACTTAGAACGTAATGAAAAATGTTTCTCAGAGTCTCTCTGTGAGATTTATGCAGTGGAACGGAAGGTACCTTCCCTGCTGCTCCATGAACACATGACAGGCCCTATGTCATTTCAGTTTGGTCTTAGATGGTATACATTCCTGAAGTCATTTTAAGAACCAATATAGTTACCATTCATAAAACAAGAAGCTACCAGTACAAGACTATATCAAAAATCATGACTAGATATAACAAAAAATTTCCTTTTTTCCCAGCTCAACTCTACCTGTGAAAGGAAACATGTGCTTTCCCTGTGCCTTTTTATCCTTATCTATTTGGGTCTCCCAGGTGGGGGCTGGGGGCGGAGGACGACAGGGTATATAAGGCAGTGACTTGACCTAGTTTCCCATGATTTGGTTATAAACCTGGGTTAGTTAATCAATTTTTTTATGTAACAAGTTACTACCAAGTTTAGAATGTTAAAGTAACAGGTGTTCATTATTTCATAGTTTCAGCAAATTGGGCATGACTTCGCCTGGTCCTTTTGCTCAAAGTCTCTCCTAAGTCTGCAACCAAGATATTGGCTGAACTACTATTATCTGGAGGCCCAATGTGGGAAGGGTTCGCTTCCAGGCTTGTTCCCAAGGCTGTTAGCAGGGACTCAGATACTTGCTGGCTGAGACAGAAAAACCAGTCCCTTGCAATATAAGCCCCTTTGTAGAGCAACTCACAAAATGTCCCCTGGCTGCTCCCACAGCAGGCAGACGGGAGAGGAGAGCCCCAAACAGAACCCGTGGTCTCTGCAGTGGCACCTCAACACCGTGCAGTGTCCTATCCATTGGAACAAGTTATTAGGTTCAGTATCTTCTCAAGGGGAGGGAATAACACAAAAACATGGATGCAAGGATATGAGCACAATAGGAGACCATCTTAAACCACAGGTGGTAAACACAAGGTCCACAGGCTGAACCCGGCCCTCCACCTTGCTTTACCCAGCACAGACCTTGTTTCTAACCAGCTCACTTCACTGTTATAAGGAGTAGTTCCATTTATACAGCCCTAAAATTACCCTCGGCCCTTTGAAGGCCACCGTGAGGCTGATGTGGCCTCTGGTGAAAATGAGTTTGACACCCCTGTCTTAAAGGTTACCTGCCACAATCCCTCTGAGCCTGGAAGCTTTTAAAAGATTATTCTTTTAAAAAAGATGATTGTTTGCTTACCTGGGTACCTTTGTGGGCCTTTGGGAGATTCTTGTTCCCAGAGATCTCTCACCTGTGCTTATCTTGACCAAGCAATGAATCTCTGTTTCAGGTAGCCATTTAGAATCTTCCCTTAGCTTCTCAGCCAAAACATTCTTTTTTTTTTTTTTAATAATGTTTGTTTTTCTTTTTTCAAGATTTTATTTCATTATTTCTAGAAAGAGGGGAGGAGAGAGAGGCAGAGAGGGAGAGAGGCATCAATGTATGGTTGCCTTTCACCTGACCCCAGCCGCAGATCTGACTGGAGACCTGGTTTGCAACCTTGTTATGTGCCCTGGTTGGGGAATCGAACCTGCGAGCTTTGGGTTCGCAGGCCGGCGCCTTACCCACTGTGCTACCAGTCAGGGCCAAAACATTCTTAATAGCTCTCTTCCTGGTAATATATATTTGGTGCAAAAGGAAACAAAAACCTCCTATATCCCGTATTTCTAAAAAATGTTATGAATGCAGATTGATTCCAGCACATCAACTCTCTACAACATGTGCTATTGAGATTTACATTTACATACAACGCCATGTGATTTAATGGCTCCCCTACTGTCCTGTCATCCATTTGTACACTCTCTCCGCTTATATCTTAGTAAAACCAGCCCTTATAGTTTTTTTAAATTGGTGTCTTAATATAGAAACACCCTAAGAAAATTCAGTAATATACTTATATTGATGGGTATCAAAATCATTTAAAATAAAATCATTGTCTTCAAAGAATAAAATATTTTTCTGTAGTATTTTCCTAATTGTCATAAAGATATAAGGAACTTAACCAAAAAATGCCAATAAATTAGTTAAAGTACATAGCAAATACAGCTTTTAAATGTCCTGAGCTGTTACCAAAATCAAGCATAATTTATTTTATTTATACTAGCAATACTGTATCATAATTTTCTATGGTCTTACACTATTCAGGCCCTGATTATTGTGTAGTGGAGTTGCTGTTTAACACTTTCATAGTATGAGCCTGAAATTATACAAAATAATAGTTGAAAACTGAAAAGGCCATAACTCTATTCTATGTAAAGAAATAAGCAATTTCTTCTTTTTTACCTAAACACTTGATAGCATGAGATAAAATTTACTAATTTTAATAAAAATGTAGTAAGTAATGAATAAAGAATTCACAGTAGGAAAGGTACAAAGCAGCATGTTTATTGACTTGTTGGTCCTAAGCTAAGTAGCTTTCTAGTTATTGTATAACTCTTGAGCATTACTTAGTTTTACAGCACTTTTTTTTTTTTTTTTTTTAAGGTTTTATTCATTATTTTTTAGAGAGAAGGGCAGGAAGGGAGGGAGAAAGGGAGAGAAACATCAATGTATGGTATGGTTACCTTTCACCTGCCTCCAGCTAAGGACCTGGCTGGAGACCTGGCTTGCAACCTGATTATGTGCCCTGCTGGGAATCAAACCAGCGATCTTTGGGTTTACAGGCTGGCATCAATCCACTGAGCCACCAGCCAGGGCCAGTTTTTCAGCACTTTTGATAAAGAGACTAGATACTCAAATTATATTATTTTAATTTGACTGTCAGCATTTATTTGAGCATCTACAAAACAAATTTCTCTGACTTAATTTCTTTTTTATACAAAAGAAAAGTAGAGCTTGAGGACCTCCCAAGTCTCTACTACTTCTATAATCCTCAACTGAAATAGTAACTTCTTGGAAAAGGAGAAAGAACAGAAAAGTGCACTCATGAACTGTTTCCACAAAGATTACATACAAGCGTTAAAGAAAACACTGACAATGAAATTAGTAACTAATAGGCATGAGGGTTGTTGAATGATACAATCTATGATTTGAAACGTAATTATGGACCAAGATGGTAATAGAATTTTGGGACATGAATTTGGCCTTGAAGTTTGGTAAGATTCTAATAGAAGTACATTTTTTTCTTTTTCTTTTTTAAAAATTAATTTATTGTTGTATTACATTTATCCCATTTTTCCCCCACAACTCTCCCCTGCTCCACCCTCCCTATCCCCTCTCCCATAGTCAATCGTACATGTTGTTCACATCCATGGATCGTGTATACTAGTCCCTTGACACTATACTGTTGCCCTTCTTGGTCTCTTCCTTCCCCTACCCTCTCCCCTCTGCACATTGAATGTCTGTTACTTGTATTCATGTATCTGGTACTGTTTTGCTTGTTTGTTTTGTTCATTAGTCTCCTGTATTGGGTGAGATCATACGGTATTTCTTTCACTGACTGGCTTATTTCACTAAGTATAATACTCTCCAGTTCCATCCATGTTGTTGCAAAAGGTAGGAGTTTCCTCTTTCTTTCTCCTGCATAGCGTTCCAATGTGTAAATGTACCAAAATGTTTTGATCCATTCATCCACTGATGAGCACTTAGGATGTTTCCAGCACTTGGCTATTATAAATAGTACTGCTATGAACATAGGGGTGCAGAGGTTCTTCTGAATTGGTGTTTTTGGGTATAATTCTAGCAGTAAATTGCTAGGTTAAAAGGCAGTTCCATTTTTAGTTTTTTGAGAAAATTCCATACTGTTTTCCATAGTGGCTGCACCAGTTTGCATTCCCACCAAAAATACACCAGGGTTCCCTTTCCTCCACATCCTTGCCAGCACTTTTTTGTCAATTTGTTGTTGATAGCCATTCTGATATGTGTGAGATGGTATCTCATTGTGGTTTTAACTTGCATCTCTCTGATGGCTAGTGATGTTAAACATTCTTTCATATTCCTACGGGCCCTTCTCCTGAGAGAAGTGTATGTTCAGGTCCTTTGCTCATTTTTTTGAATTTAATTTTATTGTTGTTGTATTATATCTATCCCATTTCCCCTGCCTTCTCTCCCCTTCCCCACCCAGCCACTCTCCCCTTTGCTCATTTTTTAATTGGGCTGTCTGTCTCCCTGGTGTTGAGTTGTATAAGTTCATTATATATTTTGGAGATAAAACCCTTGTCTGAGGTATGTATCATTAGCAAATACGTTTTCCCATACAGCTGGTTCCCTTTTAATTTTGTTGATGTTTTCTTTAACTAAGCAAAGACTTTTCAGTTTGATTTTGTCCCATTTGCTTATTTGTTCATTTATTTCCCTTGCCCTTGGAGAAGTATCAGTGAGAATATCGCAGCATGAGATATCGAAAAGTTTACTGCCTACAATTTCCTCTAGGACATTTATGGTGTCACAGCTTATGTTTACGTCCTTTATCCATCTTGAGTTTATTCTGGTGTATGGTGTAAATTGGTGGTCTAGCTTTATTTCTTGGCCTGTCCCTGTCCAGTTCTTCAATACCACTTGTTGAAGAGGCTATTTTCACTTTATTTTATGCCCCTTCCCCCTTTGTCAAATATTAATCGACCATAGAATTGTGGGTTTATTTTTGGGCTCTCTATTCTGTTCCATTGATCCATATGTCTATTCTTATGCCAATATGAGAAGTTTTGATAACAGTAGCCTTACAATATCTGCTATTGGGATTCCTCCTACTTTATTCCTCTTTCTCAACATTGCTGTAGCTATTTGGGGTTGTTTTTAACTCCATATAAATTTTTGAAGTATTTTTTTCTAGATCTATGAAATGTCATTGGTATTTTAATAGGGATTACATTGAATTTATAGATTGCTTTGGGTAGTATGAATATTTTAATGATGTTAATTCTTCCCATCCATGAACATGATGTATGCTTTCATTTATTTGTATTTTCCTTAATTTCTTTCTTCATTATTCTGTAGTTTTCTGAGTACAGGTCTTTGACCTCTGTGATTAAGTTTATTCCTAAGTACTTTATTTTTCTTATTGCTATAGTAAGTGGAATTTGTTTTCTAGCTTCTACCTCTGACTTTTTCATTGCTGGTATACAAAAATGCCTTATATTTCTGGACATTGACTCTATATCTAACTATTTTGCTGAATTTGCCTATTAGGTGGAGTAGTTTTGTGGTGGCGTTTATTGGGTTTTGTATGTACGCTATCATGTCTTCTGCAAATAATGACAGTTTTACTTCCTCCTTTCCAATTTGGATAACTTTGATTCCTTTTACTGGTATAATCATTATGGCTAGAATTTCCATAATGATTTTGAATAGAAGTTGATAGATTGGACAGTCTTGTCTTGTTCCTGATCTTAGGGAAAAAGCTTTTAGTTTTTGCCCATTGAGTATGATATTGGCTGCAGGTTTCTCATAGATGACCTTTATTATGTTGAGTTATGCTCCCTCTATTCACATTTTGCTGAGCATTTTAATCATAAATGGGTGCTAAACTTTATCATTTGCTTTTTCAGCATCTATTGATATGATCATATGGTTTTTGTCTTTCATTTTGTTTATGTGGTGTATTATGATTATCGATTTGCAAATGTTGTACCATCCTTGCATTCTTGGGATGAATCCCATTTGCTCATGGTGTATGATCTTTTCAATGTATTGCTAGATCCAGTTTACCAGTATTTTGCTGAGAATTTTAGCATCTATGTTCATCAGAGATATTGGCCTGTAGTTTTCTTTCTTTGTTGTGTCTTGACCTGGTTTGGGGATTAGAATATACTGGCCTCATAAAATGAGTTTGGGAGTCTTCCCTCTTCTTGGATTTTTTGGAATAGGTTGAGAAGGATGGGAGTTCATTTTTCCCTAAATGTTTGGTAAAATTCACCTATGTAGCCATTTGGTCCAGGGTTTTTTGATTACTTCTTCAATTTCACTAGTTGTTATCAATCTATTCAGACTTTCTGCTTCTTCTTGATTCAGTTTTGGTAGATTATACATTTCCAGAAATTTGTACACTTTGCCCAGGTTGTCAAATTTCTCATCATATAGTTGTTTGTAGTAATTTCTTACAATCTTTATATTTCTATGGTATCAGTTGTAATTTCTCTTCTGTTGTTCCTGATTTTATTTATTTGGGTCCTCTTTTTTTCTTGATGACTGGTTAAAGGCTTGTCAATTTTGTTTATCATTTCAAAGAATCAGTTCCTGGATTTATTGATCCTTTGAATTGTTCTTTCAGTCTCTATGTTGTTTAATTCTGCTCTGATCTTGATTATTTCCTTCCTTCTACTTGCTCTGGGCTTTGTTTATTGTTGCTCCTCTAGTTCTTCTAGCTTTATGGTTAGGTTGTTTGTATGAGCTTCTTTTAACCTTTTTAGGTAGGCCTATATTGCAATGAACTTCCCTCTGAGGATTGCCTTAGTTGTGTCCCATAGGTTTTGAGCTGTTGCATATTCATTTTCATTTGTTTCCAAAAACTTTTTGATTTATTCTTTGGTCTCATTGTTAACCCATTCATTACTTAATAGCATGTTATTCAGTCTCCATGAATTAGAATGTTTTTGTTTTTTTTTGTTTTTTTTTTTTCCCTTGAGGTTGGTTTCTAGTTTCAAGCCATTGTGATCTAAGAAGATGCTTGGTATGATTTCAGTTTTCTTGAATTTTCAGAGGCTTGTCTTGTGTCCTATCATGTAGTCTATCTTTGAGAGTGTTCCATGTGCATTTTAAAAGAATGTGTATTTTGCTTCTTTGGAGTGAAAAGTTCTGTATATATCCTTTAAGTCCATTTCGTCTAGACTGTTGTTCAATGTTACAACATCCTTGTTTTTGCTTGGAAGATCTGTCCATTGTTGATAATGGAGTATCACAATTCCTTACTAATAGTGTGTTGCTATCTATATCTTTCTCAAAGTCCTCCAAGATTTTTCTTATATATTTGGGTGCCCCTATGTTGGGTGTATATATGTTTACAAGGGTTATAGTTTCTTGATGGATTGTTCCCTGAAGTATTATGTAATGTCTTGCTATGTCTCTTTTTATGGCCTTCATTGTAAAATCTATTTGTCTGTTATAGGTATTGCTACCCCAGCCTTTTTTGTGTGTGTCCATTTGCTTGAAATATATTTTTCCATTGCTTCACTTTCAGTCTGTGTTGATCTTCAGTTCTGAGATGGACCTCTTATAGGCAGCATATATGTGGGTCTTCTTTTCTCATCCATTCAGCTACTCTATCTTTTGATTGGTGCATTTAATCCATTTACCTTTAAAGTTATTATTAACAGGTTCATTGCTATTTTTCCCCTTTGTATTTGTGTTCCTCTCTCTCTCTGTGTTTCTTCATCTTCTTAAAGCAGACCCTTTAGCATCTTTGCAGTGCTGGTTTGGTGGAGGTGTATTCATTTAGCCTTATTTTGTCTGGGAAACTCCTTACTTCACCTTCCATTTTGAATAAGAGCCTTGCTGGGCAGAGTATTCTTGGTTGCAGGATCATTATTTGCCATTCCCTTCTGGCCTATAGTGCTTCTGTTAAGAAATCAGCTTATAACCTTATTGGAGCCCCCTTGTAATGTTATTAGCTGTTTTTAGGATTCTCTCTTTGTCTTCGAAATTTGCCATTTTATTTATGATGTGTCTTGGAATGAGCCTGTTCAGGTTCATCTTCCTTGGGACCCTCTGTGCTTCCTCAGCTTGCACGACTTTTTCTCCCCTCAAGTTAGGGAAGTTTTTTGTCATTGCTTTTTCAAATAGGTTTTCTATCCCTTGCTTCTCTTCTCCTTTTGGTATCCCTATGATAGGGATATTGTTACATTTCATGTTGCCCTGCAGCTCTCTTAAAACCTCTTCATTCTTTTTCAGTCTTTTTCATTTTGTTGCACTTTCTGGGAATTTTTAACTATGTTGACCTCCAGCTTACTGATCCAATACTCTGCTTCCTCTAGCCTGCTTTTGGTTTCTTCTACTGTGTTCTTCAATTCAGAAATTGTGTTCTTCATTTCCTTCTGGCTCTTATTGATAGTTTCTATGTCCTTTTTAATGCTGATGTAGTTCTCAGTAAGTTTCTTGTAGCTTATCTGGAGTTAGTTATAGTTTCCTTTGAACTCACTGAGCTCATTGAGCTTCTCTATCATCATTATTTTGAATTCCATGCCTGGTAGTTTGCTTGCCTCTATTTCATTTAGCAGTCTTTCTGGGGAATTCTCCTTTCTTTTTATTCTCCCCATTTTAGGTGACTATTTTGTTTGTTTTTGCTTTTTAGACTTGGCTTTTTTGAGTTTCTATCTTCTTTGCATGACCTTCTGTCATGTAGAAGTGCATTTTCTTCACTTTCTGGATCCACCTCTAGTGATTTAGGATCATTCCATAGTCTGGGCCTTGTCAGCCTGTTTGAACCAACCAGAAATTCACTGTCTTTGTTTGTGATGTTCAGTTTTTAATTCAATTAATGTGGGCTAAACTGTGAGGAGTAAGTATGGCTGGGTGGGACAGATTAATTCAGTGTTAATCCAATCAAACTCTGAACAGCTGTCCTGCTCAGGCACCACTGGGCAGGGTAGATGGATTCCAGTGGGTGGAGCTTCAACATCCCCTCAGGTGGAAGCTGCTTAGTGCAGCATGGTCTGCTTGCTCTGTAGGGGATGAGTCAGTGCTGAGACCCCCTTGGCTGCTCCCTCATTTTTCTTCTCAAAGCCATTGCTCTGAACTCTTCCCAAGCAGCTCCAGTCCACTCTGCCCTACCTCTGCTGGAGCCCAGGGTAAGTGGGTGCCAATGTATTTTTGTATATGGTCACTTTAGTAATTCTCTGTCTCCAGCTGTCTCAGGCTAGCAAACCCCATGGCTTTTTGCTTTTCACAGCTTGATGCTGTTTTACTCTCAGCTCTGCTGCTATAGGCTTTTAAGCCCAGCTGTGGAGTTAGAACCCACCTTTTTCAGGTGGAGACCCAGGCGCTACCACTTCAACTGTCGTCCATGGGAGCCCAGCCAACCCTGTGTCTCCATACTTCCTACCAGTCACGTTGTGATGAAGTGGCTTCTTCTATTCTGTCCCTGGTTATAAGGCTTCTCTCCAGCTGGTGTTCTGTTGATTATTCTGGATGATTTCTCCCCAATTAAGTTGTAATTCCAGATTGGTCCTGGGAGAGAATTGTTGTAGCTCCATTTATTCCTCTGCTATTTTCAATCCAAGAAGTAAATTTTTGTGATGGTATTCTCTTTCTTCCATTCACATCATAGTTATATAGTAATATAGTAATATAAAGGGTACAAAATTACTAGCTGGACGAGTCAACAGGTTCAGTAGAATGGAAATAGTTTTAATTCTATCTTGGTCAACTGTGATATTTCGTGCCTTTTGTGTATCTTTATTTGATTAATGAGCCAATATGTGTATTTTATGTATTTTAACAACAAAAGTTCAAAGCAGTGTTATATTGAGAATGAGCGCTTTTGAAATATTACGTGTATAAAATTTTCGTGATTATTAAGTTCACAGTTAATTTTTAGAAAGTTTCAATTATGTCTGTTAGGAAATTTTAAGTAACTTTTGAGGTTTGTACAGTATCCTATTTTCATATTATATATTTCTGGTTATGTTTATAACATAACATTGTAAGAGATTTATATGAAAAATCTAAAACTATGAAATAAGGATAGAAAAGTAGAGGTAGAGATGTAAAGTTTAGAACAAAATTAGGCTTCAGACAATAGAACTTAAAAGGTTGGAATAATAGATCATTTTAAATTTTGAATGAATGAGCTATTAATGAAAGAATTTAAGAGTTTGACAACATTTTGATGAATTCAGGGATTTTTAAAAAAGATTTTATTTATTATGTCCAGAAAGAAGGGAAGGGAGAGAGACAGAGAGGGAGAGAAACATCAATGTATGGTTGCCTTTCACCTGCCTTCACCTACAGACCAGGCTGGAGGCCTGGTTTGCAACCTGGTTATGTGGCCTGGTTATGGCTGGGGAATCGAACAGCAACCTTTGGATTCTCAGGCTGGAACCTAGAATTCAGGGATGCTTAAATTAGCAATCTGATTTTGTCAGCATACTCAAAGTGAGTCATTCAGTTGAAGGCTCAAGTTAACTAAATTCTCCGAGACCTGTGCACACATCAAAGTGCAGAAATGTGGTTCAGATAACTTGAAAGGCCCTGCTTAAGTGTTTTCCCATAATTCCCTTTTTTTAAAAAATTTTGTTGTTGTTGTATTACATCCATCCCCTTTTTGCTCCCCTCTGTCCCCAACCCCACCCACCCATTCCCCCCAAAGTCAATCCCAGCTGTTGTCCATTTCCATGGTTCCTTTATACTAGGTTCTTATCTAAGCTGCTCCCCTTTCTTGCCTCTGCCTCCCCCCTCCCCCCAACCCCTTTTCCCCTGACCACTGAAGGCCTATTCCTTGTATTCATATACTTGGTTCTGTTTTGCTTGTTGTTAGTTTTGCTCATTATTGTCCCGTAATGGGTGAGATCATATGATATTTGTCCTTCACTGACTGGCTTATTTCACTAAGCATAAT
>PVIW01012246.1:0-33117 GCA_004026585.1 Noctilio leporinus
GGTTCTGTTTTGCTTGTTGTTAGTTTCGCTCATTATTGTCCCGTAATGGGTGAGATCATATGATATTTGTCCTTCACTGACTGGCTTATTTCACTAAGCATAATACTCTCCAGTTCCATCCATGTTGTTGCAAAGGGTACAAGTTCCTTCTTTCTTTCTGCTATATAGAATTCCATTGTGTAAATGTACCAAAGTTTTTTGATATAAAACTGAGTTGATTTATAGGACACCCAACTGGTTTCTGAGAATTACTTGGTGTGGAGAACCCCCCACCCCCAACCCTGCCACCTAATCCACCTTGCACCCATGTTGGAATTGGTACTCAAATCTTAAATTGGATTGGAGAATGTCAAGGTCCACTCTAGTTTAAAAGTATTCATATTTGAAGCTCCTGAGTGTAACTATTGCATTTCACAATTGTGCATCAGGTATGGTCTATGAAGTGTTTTCCTCAGTGTTAACTTACATGCTTTCCTGTGGAAAACAAGAGTTATTATTTACTATTCCTTCCATGGACACTTGAACAGGTGCTAAGAAAAAATTGTTTGGGGGAAACAGGCTAATTTTTGATGTGAATTACATAGCTATTTCTATGGTGAAATCTCATTGTGGTTTTCATTAGTGTTTTCCTGATGATTAATGATATTAAATGCCATTTCAAGTGCTTATTTGCCATCTGTTATCCTCTTCAGTGAGCAGTTTTATGTTTTTTGCCATTTTCTAAATGGGATTGTTTATTTATTTATTTTTTTACTAGTGAGTTTGAGAGTTCTTTATAGATATTACTCCTTTGTTGGATATATGGTTTGCAAATATTTTCTCCTAGCCTATAGCTTGTCTTTTCATATTCTGAAAATAATCTGTGATATAGTAAATAGTATTACTTTTGATGAAGCTTAGTTTATTTTTCTTTTTATGGATCATTTCTCTCTTGCGTTACTGCCATAGGCCCACTGTTCTCTCTGTTTCTTCCCTTGCCTCCCAATAGTCTTCTCTCAACAAAGCCATGAGAATGATTTTTATGAAAAATGCAATTTATCACTCAAAAGTACAAGCTTTCCATGTCACTCAGAGTTAAAGCCAGAGTCTTGACAACAGCCTATCTGGTCCCTAGTGATCTCTATGACCTTCTCTCTTCCATTCTTGGCTTTGGCCACATTGGCTTCCTTCATGGCAGTCTAACAGGCCAAGAAACCCCTGATCTAGGACTCCAGCCTCTTCATTTTTCCTGGAAATGGACCCTTGACTCTAAGCTGCCTTATTGCCCTTAGGCCTTCATGAAACAGACCCTTTTTAGTGAAGGCTCCTGTGACCCCCCATTGAACATAGAAGTGGCCCCATTTCCTATAGCCCCAGATTCAGGTTCTTACTTTATTTTTCTGCAGGGTGCTTGTCAATATCTAATGTACTACATATGTCACTTAAAAAAATTGTCTATTTTCTCCCCTAGAATTAATCCCCTTGAGAGAAAAAATTTTCTGTTTTGTTCATAAATGTCCAACTACGTAGCACATAGTGGGGGCTAAATAAATATTTACAAAATGAAGACTGAATGAACAAATGAAGGAATGACTAAAGTAAGCCTCAAGCTAGTTTGCACCTGCCAAGGTGAATGCCATGGTCCTAGCTTGGAGAACTGGAGCCGGTACTGCTGGATTAATCTGTCTTCTCTGAAGACAGGTCCATTTCTTTTGGAAATTCAGGGTCTAAGAAAAATGTTTTAAGGAGCATTTACCTTGGAATAAGAAATTAGAACATCTAATGAAATTTCAACTTCTACTGAAGTAACGGTCATCAATGATTACTAATACTATTTGTCGAAAGGCTGATGGGGAATATTATAGGGGAGACAAAGCTGACAGCACCTGAAACCAATTTTAACATCATTAAAAATAGGACAAGTTTATGAGCTTCTTGTTGTGATGTAATTGGAAGGTACATAGCAACCCTCATAAAATAATATTGCAATAATAAGAAATTGAATATACATGTAATCAATTTCCTAAATTTAATTACATGTTTACAAGAAAATACAGATAATAAGGAAATAGCTTAAGTGACATTACAGAAATATAATCAGCTAACTCCAAACTGGAAAATTCTACAGGACAAACAACAATTCAACAAATAAATAGCCATAAAAACAGTTGGGAATGGGGAAGACTTAAAGATGCATTGATTCGATCCCCCAGCCAGGGCACATAACAAGGTTGCAAACCAGGCTTCCAGTCAGGTCTGTAACTGGAGGCAGGTGAAAGGCAACCATACACTGATGTCTCTCTCACTCTCTGCCTCTCTCTCTTCCCCTCTTTCTAAAAATAATAAATAAAACCTTAAAGAAAAAAAGATACATTGACTAATTGCAACATATGGACCTTGTTTGGGTCTTACAATCAATGAACCAGGTATAAAAAAGGCATTTTAACACAGTTGGAAGAAATTGGGTGTGACTTGGCTATTAAGTGTTATGAAGAAATTATGGCTAAGTCTGTTGGGTGAGATAACATTGCTGTTATGTTAAAAACAATTTTTTTTGTCTGTTGAAGATAAATACTGCTATATTTAAAGAGAAATGATATAATGTCTGAGATTTGCTTCAATATTCTACCCACCAAAACACCTAAACTAAAATAAGTGAACAAAAACCTAAAAGTGTTACGTGGGTGCATGTGTGTACAGAACAAGAATGACAGAATATCAATCATGTTGAAAACTGGGCAATGGGTTCATGAAACTGTATTCCCATTATATAATTTTCTTTACTTTGTGTTTGAAAATTTCTACTGCAAAAGGATTGAAAAAAAAATTTCTTGCCCATCTTTTCCTGAGATTCTCTAAGAAACAGGAAGGTTAATCTTACCAGCAACTCCTCACTAGGCTGTGTTTGTCTTATCTTCACTCTCCCTGTGCCTGATACTTGAAGATATTCTGTGGTGCCCTTTCAATTTTGGGTATCTCAAGTGTTAGCAGTGTCTTCTGGGAGTTTACCTCATCCCTGTCCACCAGTCCTCCCATTGCATCATGGCCTCTGCCTCAGTATGGGGTGTCTCTAATTTTACATTGGAATCTGGAGGATCCAGATGGTTCACCACTTATAACTGGTATAACTTTCAGCCTACAAGCAGAGGTGTGCAAGAAACAGGATGCAATTTTTATAACTCCACTTAGTTTGTATTTTAAGCCTTGATCCGGCAGGTGTTCAGTTTGGAATTCCACCCATTCCTATTTGGAACTCACCCAGGGCCCGGGTGTTGAGGGTCAGGGTGAAAGCACGCTTACTGTTCACTGGCGCACATAGTTGTGGTTTCAGTGCCCCTCAGCTTGCTTGCCATGCCTCCTTTAGATCAGGTGGCCGCCCTGCCATGGGTAGGACAGGTTACCAAGATTCTGCTTGTGTACACAATACAGCCACGTCCTCACTGACTTCTTGCCACATTTTCCTCCCCAGCCACACTTGAGAAGCCTCATCCCTACCCATTTCTCTTGGATTTAATTAGCACCTCTCAACCCTAGCAGGGTAAGAAGGGAATAGCTAATTCCAAAAAGTCTGCTTCCGTTCTGCTTCTGCTCAAGCATTCTCTCTTTGTAAGGACTTGGGGATTTTAGAAACAATGGCAAAGATTGTCAGCATGATATTTCTGCATCCAGCCAGGCCATGCTCCTCTTCCGGCCAATAAACCCAGAGTCCACTACCGACTCACTTGAATGCAGGAGGAAAAGAGTAAAATAAAGGGAGAAAAGAAAAAAAAGTAAAACAGGTACAGGGTAGCATCCCAAAATACCCTGCCACATTTGAAAGGTGCAAGAGTTGAGTTCATGAGAGGTTTCACTGGGGGAAAGGAACTGTTCTTGCAAAGGATGTGTGTGCAGCAGCAGGGATGTTGGACCTCTCCATCCATGGAATGCTCTGACATCATCAGTGAGGTCAGGGGGTTCTACTGTGGGCCTGGCAACCTTTGAACCTTAACAGCCCTGCGATGGGGTGGGCCCTAGGCAGTGCTGTAGGTTCTCTGAGGTGTCTAGGTTCTTCTACTCTTGGAAATTCAACTATTTTCATTTGTACTGACTCACTTCAATGGACTTCTTGGAAGCCAGGAAGAGCCAACCTATAGGGAGGTGGAGGAGTTGGATGTTAGGCATCTTCTAAGAGATTCTTGTAGTCGATACTATGAAACGGCAACAAAAGAGGAAACATTTGGAAAGTAAAGAGTCTCAGGAAACGGGCGAGAAGGGAGGAGGTATGTGCTGGGTCACTTGTCTGAGGCCCAAGGGTGGCTGCCAGCCTGAGCCTTCTCTAAGAAGCTGAGACGGAGGAGAATGTGTCACCTCTGAAGTAGGGAGGGAGAGACCTGGTATCGGCAGATGCTGCCATGTCCATTGGTGTGAGATGGCACAGAGAGGCTAGATGGAACTGGCACATGGAAAGTCAGCCCTGCTGGTCTGAGCACTACTTTCTGGGGCTCCTCCTGGAGCTGAGTCAGACCCCTAGCAGGCTGAGATCCCCCTTGCACAGACTCAGAGCTGCAGCCTTTCTCAGTCCTCTCGTTCCTTCTGCTCCCTTTATCTGGCTTTCCCGGGGTCACTGGGCAGGGATGTAATGGATGTGGCTACACAGATCTGTGAGTTTCCCTGTGAATTTTACCCAAAAGGATAGAGAAGCCTGTGAGTTAAAGGCCTTGTTAAAGAAAAATATCTTGAGGAGAGAAATGCTGGTCTGAAAGGAGATTGTTTGTCTAGGGATGGCATCATATTGAAAGCATAGAGATTTGATTCCTTTGGCAGGAAGGATTTACCAGTGAATCCATGGGAGTCTGTGAATCCACAGGTGTGTGCTTCCCAGAGCTCAAGGGGAGACCAAATGGATGAGGGTGACTAATGCAGGGTTCTGTGGGCAGCGCCCACTTTGCAGGCCATGCAGAGACTGCATCCATTAAATATAAACTAGCAGCTTGCCCTGAGAAAGGGTGGGGCCCATGTAGGAGGTAGGGCAGCATGAAGTCCACTCCAGAAATCCAGCTCCAGGCTTCGGTCCCAAATTGGAGCCCCGCAGCTTCCATGAAGCCCAAAGCCCTGAAGATGATAGGATGAGCCCTGGGAATGGAGGCCTGGCCAGTAGGCAGATTTTCAGATTAGCAGCTGGGGTAATAATTGTCCCTGCCCTTCACACTTTAGGGTCTTTTTGTCTATGGCATGTTTAGTGGGGAGCCATGGGGAGAGCATGGGGAGAGTGCAACAAGGTTCCTGCAGTTCCTGTATTCATGCCTGGACCAGGGTGACACTTAGTACATGTAACAGTGTATATAGGGTGTTCCATGAGACAGTCATTCTTACACACATTTACACTCTGATGGAGGAAAAAACTGCACATCTCTACCCACAACATTTTCATTAAATCACACAGAGCATGTATGTGTCTAAAGGCATCACTCCTATACTATGTTCATAGATAGCTCCTGTGCATATTGTCCTCTCTTCCCACACCAAACTATGCAGGTTGTACATATATCTATAACTCTGTCTAAACCTAGATAGAAATATATATTATATCCTCAACTACCAGACAAACACAGCTTCCTGAAATATCTCTAAATACCTCTATAAGAATGAATCATATGTCACACACCAACCACACAACACATTGAATAGGAATGTTGCACAAATCACTAAGTAACATAGAGTCACCAACCCTTATCAGGGTTACCAGTTAAAATACACAATGTCTAGTTAAACTCAGATTTCAGATAGTCCACAAATAATCTTTAAGTGTATGTCCCAGATACTATAACCCAAATATTGCATGGGAATACTTAAATTAAAGAAATTACTCATGGGGCCCTGGCTGGTAGCACAGTGGTTAAGGTGCCGGCCTGCGAACCCAAAGGTCGCAGGTTCGATTCCCCAGCCAGGGCACATAACCAGGTTGCAAACCAGGTCTCCAGTCAGGTCTGTGGCTGGAGGCAGGTGAAACGCAACCATACATTGATGTCTCTCTCCCTCTCTGCCTCCCTCCCTTCCCCTCTTTCTAAAAATAATGAAATAAAATCTTTAAAAAAAAAACAAAAAAGAAATTACTCATGGTTTATCTGAAATTCAAATTTAACTGGTGTCCTGTGTTTTGGTTTGCTGAATCTGGTAACCTTTACATGCTTGCTACCAGCTGACGCATTACACAGGGTGCACGTGATCAATTGGCAAAATTTTAGTAAAATAAACAACATACCACAAAAGTGTCATATTTTGAAATAAATTTATTCTTGTATGTAAATACATAAAAATAGTCATTACTTTTTAAATTATTCAAAAAAGTCTCTGCTGCAATAATAGTATTGATCCAACTTAGGAATCTTGAGCACATTTTAATGAACTTTTCTTTATCCATGAACATCATCATGTTTTCAATTTTAGCTTGAACAGCTTCTTTATTGGAATGAGGTTGTTTATTAACTTCTTTCTCACAAATGCTGCATCCATAATAGTCTAAAGGATTTGTATCTGGTGAACTAGGTGGCTAGATTTCCTTTGACTAGAATTCAGGAACATTAACACTGAGACATTCTTGCAACTTCTTGGCATTATGAGCTGGTGCACCATCTTGTTGGAAGATAAAATGATGTCCATTTGTGACTTGTTTCATCCATTGCACAACTACTTCTCTCAAAATGTCAAGGTAAACATCAGCAGTGACCTTCAAGTCTTGTGGAAACAAATGCAGAGTCATGATATCTCCTTCATGGCTGACAACACCTATCACCATCACTGCAGCAGGAAACTTCATTTTCATGACAATTGGGACTTCATTAAGATTCTCACAGAGCCACCTGTTGTTTCTTCTGTTGACTATTTGGTCCTGCTGAAAGTTCTTTCCATAGGAGAAGAAAATCAGAGGGTTTTTTTCCTGTGGGATTTTCCCACTTTGTTAGCAGTTTTTTTACTTTTTCAAAGAACCTTTGCTTTGTCTGCTGTGTCATAAACTGGCCTCTTCTAAGAATATATGATCTGTATCTGAACTGTTGCATGCAACATCTGCAGTTCTCTTGCTATGGAAGATCTTTCCTGGATCTTCATTGATGATCTCCTGGATTCTGTGTATAATATCTGAATTTGTGTGATCCTTGTGTACCTTATGAGTTTTCCTTGTTTGTGTGGTGACATCAGGATCAGCATCATATAGCTTCTTCACATTGTAAACTGTATGTAAAGGGCACAATTTCCTTAGCACTTGGTCCTGCACACAGTCCAGAAATTACGGTTGTTCTAACATGATATTCCTTCAACATGATGGTTGAGTTGCTCTCAGAATTTATTACTTTATATCTGAAACAATGATGTTCAATCATAACCTTAGAAACATAGTTTTTCAAAATTAAGCACATGAAATAAGGAGATGCAAAGCTATTACCAATTTATTGTGCAGGAGTATACCCTGTATACTTCCTGTATTTCTGTTTAGTGTCTGTCTTCACTTACTAGAATGTTTAGCATTTTTAGAGCCTAGAATAGTGGAATAGTGACTAATACATAGTCACTGAATATTGTCAATGGATGAAGGAGTGAATATACCCATAAATACAAACCATACCATATAGTTAGGTTACATGTCACATCCTCCTTATTTGTGAATACTAACCATGCACACAAATTATCCATAGACATAGGTACAGACATTTCTACCCTATTTCCCATACCAATCCCCCACTCATCAAATGGTTACCTGATTCACATCACTCTCACGTTTCTGACACATTCACAGTCAGCACTCAAACCTACATTCCTAACAAGACACTAATGAAGTCATTATTGATTATAAGCAAGTACTGGAGTAACCACAGAGTCTGAGCCATGTGTATTCACTACACCCAAAAGAAGCCAGCCACTTAGTAAATGTTTGTTGGGCGAATGAATGATTCACAAACACACCCAACCAACCATCTCTCTGAGGCTTTCATCCCTTCCTTAGGAATCTCCAAGTCACAAGAGGATGGCCCTCAGCTTGGATCGACTGAGGTGGCCAAAGGCTGTGGTGCAGGAGCAGGGGAGGTCTCCTCTGCCTCCGAATATTTCTCCTGTGTTTCTACTCCACGCAAGCTCACCTGTGGCGGTATGCTTGTGGGGCTCCTTGGGTGCGTGGTGGAAAGCACATGGATCCAAGCATGAGCATCAGGGAAAGCCAGGGAAATCGGAGGATCCTGGGGCGGAGCACCTGGACAAGATCCCACTGGGGGTGCGCGTCCTGGAGTAGGATCTGTGGGGAATTCAGGGAGTAGGGCCAGGAAGGCTCTGGCTTATGGTGGAGGGCAAAGGGACCAAGGGGGAACATGTAAGCTTTGCCTTTATCTTTGCTGCCAGGGAAGGACAGGGTTCCTCGGCATGAGCCTTCAGCATGGGAGCAGGGCCATCAGCCCGGGCCTGCACTCCGCACACATTCAACTGTACTCAGTCCATATCCATTCTCAGCGCTCACACTAAACCCAAGCACGTGCCCCATTATGCAATTCTAAACCACAGCCCTCATTCCACAAATAACACAGCAGTGATATCACAAACTCACATCCCTCTCACAGCACACACCCCACCCACACCCACATGCCACAGCCCTCACCGCCCGTGTATGCCTCTACACACAAGTGAGAAGCCCACACATGACACCAGCTACACTACCCCATAGTATGGACAGCAAAAACCATGCTCATCACCACTACTTCACACCCTGGTCCCTCTCTCCTATAGCCCATGTGTTTATCCTTGTTCCCTTAGCTTCTAGCCTGCCCCATGCACATTCTTACTTTCTACTTTCCTTTCCCAGGAATCCGAAGGTTACTCCAAGACACCCCCCAGCCTAGATCAACCCTAGCTCGTGTTCAGGAACAAGGAGAGAGTCTTCCCCTCTCACCGCATGTCTCCCTATCATCCCCTTCATCTTATCAGACCTGTGTGACCTCTCAGGACAGAAACAAAGAGGAAAGGGGCATGAAAATATATTACATGCAGGTACAAGTGAAAAAGGGTGTGGCGCTCTCCTGGGAGACAGAGGAAACCCCCGAGTCACAAAGAAAGAAGCCGAGGATGGAAGAAGTGAGCCTCTCTGACAACGTGCGGGTGGACACATCTCCCTCGGACGTGTCCACCAGAAACCTCCTAGTTGATAGTGAGCCCAGTGTGGAGGCAAAAGGGCGTGAGGATAGAGGAGAGTCTAACAGTTCACAAGGATTGCCTGCGGTTGAGGAGAGTCCCAGGGCCAAGACACCTGACTGGCTAGTGACCATGGAGGCTGGTTTCAGGTGCATGGCCTGCTGCCGGGTCTTCCCCACCTTGGTCACCCTCAAGGAGCACGTGCAGTTTGGGGTCAGGGAGGGCTTCAGCTGCCACGTCTTCCATCTCACCATGGCTCAGCTGAGGAGCAATGTGGAATCAGAGAAGATCCAGGAGAAAGAGGAGAAGGAGAAAGAGGGTGAAGAGAAAGAGAAGCAAGAAGAAAAAATAAATGAGGAGGAGCAGCCCAAAAGGTGAGACTCTGGCATGAGGAGGTCCTGGAGCTAATCCATGTCCAGTATTTCATTCTCCAAAGGACAAGGAGTGAGCAGAGACTGGGGTTGCTGAGGGCGCTGTGCCCTCTCCCAGCCAGGACCGGCTCTCTGGTCCGTGCTCAGGTCTCTATACAGAAGAGCTGGGGGCTGTATCAGATCAGGCAACAGCTGAAGGGTGGGTTAGGGGGTTGGTGTGGAAAACTAGGTCCTTTGCTTCTTCCCAAGGCATTTAATTAAGTCATGAACATAAGTTGAATTTTATCCTGAGCTTTTCAGCTCCTGCAGGAAGTTCTGAGCATTTCCAAGGGCTAATGAAGCACCTTTCTTCTATAACTAAGAAGCATTTTCCTCTGTTTTGGTTTCCATGCAGCCATTGAGATTCCTGGGCTGGAAGATCCTAGCAGATGGTGTGGCCTCATCTTGGGGAAGGTAAGGCCTGAGGCTGACATAGCCTTCTGAGCCTGTATCATGAAGGCCCAGATGAATGTCAGGGTAGGGACTGCGGGGCTACCCTGGGTTATCTGGTACCTCTGGAGCTGCACTGGCTTGTGGCATAACTGATGCTTCCCTGGAATTGACCTCCATTGATTTATCAAGAGAGTGGAAACTTTTGACAGAAGTTTCAGCAGAACCTCCACAATTGACCCCTAGGGCCAGGAGAGGTCTGAGGAAAGGATGGAGGACTTAGCAGGACCAGAGGTTTAGGGCTGAGAGCCTTTGGCCTGAACTGGGATCTCATTATGGCCCATGGACGTAGTCCCTTGAGAGGGACTGATAACAAGAAAATGAGGTTGGTCATAAGAGATCTGGAAATGTTCTAGAACCTTTAGTTTGATGTAGCTGATCTGGGAACAAACTCTTGGTGGTGTACGTGACCTCTGAGCTTTAAGACTACGTGAAGAGTAACTCTGACTCGTAGGGCTTATATCACTTCTTGTCTTTTCCTCCTCTTCCTCTTTTGTTTTCTCACTTCCAGGGAGAAGAGAGGACATGGAGATAGTAGCAGACAGAATGCCAGTGGTACGGAGGAAGATGAAGGGACTACTACTCAGGCTAACATAGAAACATTATACGCAATAAAGACCCTTTTCCAAAACTTTCCTGGATACATTCTTTTTCTTTTTAGATTAAATTTTGCTTTTATATTTTAAAATTTTATTGTTAATTCCAGTTTATGTTCAATATTATTTTGTGTTAGTTTCAGGTGTCCAGCACAGTAGTTAGACAATCATACATTATACTTTGCAAAGCGTTCCTCCCAATGTTTCTAGTAGCCACCTGGCATTATTATATCTAGTGGATACACTTTAAAATCAAATTTATCTAGCTATCTTATCTTATCCTATATTATCTCATCTCATCTCATCCTACCTATCCATCCATCCATCATCTGCATTTGTCTCTCCAGTGGTTTGTGAAAGAGGTTTCCCATAAGTACCAAAGACATCCACCGTCCTTTTCCAGAAACAGCAGTATACAGTCTCTTGGGGTTGATGAAGCTTGTATGTGACTGTTTTGCAAGGCTGGAGACCACAACAAGCTGCACCAAGTTCAGATGAAGCATTGGGAAAGCAGTAGGTGCTGTGGAAACCTAGACCTAATGGGCCCTGACAGGAAGCATTAAGAAGGGAAACTTGAGAGGCCTAGAGGGTGCTCTGCTTGTCTCCTGGGACAAAGGAGAAATTCCTCAGTCTTCAAACTGTCCATGGAACAGGTTCCTCCCGAGATGGTGACATGTTACAGTTCTCAAAAAGTGGCCATCTGACCAGTCAGGAATTGAGGGAAGAGATTGCTGTATTAAAAGTGTGAGTCAGTGAGCTCTGATAATTTTATTTCTGACACTTATGTTTTAACTTCTGAATTTATTCTTATTCTAGCCTCTCAAGATTTTGACTATCAACTCTGAAAGTCATCCTCACCCCACTTCTACCACTGACTGAAATGAAGGACATCTAGGAGGCACTAAAGGTGCATGATGTTGTCCACAGTCTTCAAGGTGAGGGGGGAGCAACATGTCTTTCTAATCCAAATAGGGCACCAAAGCTGGGCTTTAAAGAGACGGAAGGAATTAGAAGGAAATAATTTGAAATTTAGAGATTTTTAAGCAGGATAAGGCATAATCCCAAAGTCCCATGTTTTTGTTTTTCAGGATGTGTAGGGAGTTCTCCACAGGGTTTCAGTGAATCAACAATGGCTCCAGTGATCTGGTGTTGCCATGATTGTTTTGGCAATAGTAATAAACTAGCTTCCTAACTGGGTTCATGCTTCCCAGCCTCTCTATCAGGGATATCATTTGTGTATGCATATCTCCTCTCTCTTTAAAAAAAAAAAAAAAGATTTTATTTATTTATTTTCAGAGAAAGGGGAAGGGAGAGAGAGAAACCTTGATCAGTTGCCTCTTGCACACCCCCAACCAGGGACCTGGCCTGCAACTCAGGCATGTTTTCTGACTGGAAATCAAACCAATGACCTTTTGGTTTGTGAGACAATGACCAACCCATTGTGCTAAGCAGGTCTGGGCTATATGCACATTTCTTGCCTCAAGAAGCATAGTGCCTCCTTTAACTGTCATTACAAAGGTTTTAGAATTTGAGGCTTATTCTAGCTACCCTTTTATACTCATTCCCTGACCACTTCTGTATACTCTGTAATCATCCCCTTTGTTTCTTTCATCTGCTGTTGAGTCTACCAGGAATTATACAGATAATTCCTCTCTTTTTCCAGGTCTACATCATTTCCTTTGCTTTCTTTGGAATGTTTGTTTTTGACTTCTCTCTTCCACTGACTGCTTCAAATACTTAGGGTTTATTCCACATAACTGGTAGGGTATCGGTTATAAAATGGGGGTTCTCACTGCTGTTCCTGCTGGGACAGAGACTTTCCTCTAAAGCAGGGAGGGGTGTAACATGAGGGCTGATGGGTAGAGTTCAGAGTGTTGTAGCCAGCTCATATTGTCTCACGTGAACTGAGCTTGACCATGAGGTGGGGAATTGATTGTTTTTCTAAGATGACTGCACTCATCTATCACACCAGATCCTCTTGGTGGGGCCACTGACAAAACAAATTTTGGATAAGACTTCGAATCTCTGCTTAGAATAAGGTATCTCAGAGCAGTTTGAAGGATTCTGGTAAATATAACTGAACTCCCCTTCCTGAAATCAGCTGAAATGAAGTAGAACAGAAAATGAAAATAGATGGAGATTTCTCACAAATGAGGACCGGTCACCACCCTTGCCACACACTGTCTGGGAGGTGTAGCCAGGTATGTATGGCCCTCCTGACTTACACTTGCTTGCACTCTGAGTTTTCCAAGTGTCTGAGTCTGGGAGTGGTGGCTGGAGTCCATGGTCAGGTGCAGGCTTGATAGTCTAGATACTGACTTTGTTCCCGGGCACAATGATCCAAAAGCTCAGGATGCTTTGTCCCTGGCAACACTGATCTCTCCCCCTCAATACTTCCTCCTTCTGTTACCTCCTAGTGCAGGAACCAAATGTATTATTTGTTCACAGAAATCTGTTTTACTATGGCTTTTGCTTTTAACATTACAAAGCCAAGAATTTTTTTTTTTTTGCTTTTTTAATTGGGCTCAGTTTTTACCTAATGCAAGGAACTCAGAGTAATGAGCTGACAAGATAGGGGGAAAAAATCTAGGAACAAAGTGAAATAATAAAACATTCTAGTTACTTTTTCACAGTATTTTCCAGTTACGTGTATTTAAAATGTAGGAGTAATATAAAAATATTCTCTTAACAAAAACCTCAAATGATATTAACGTAAAAGTTCCTTTTCGTGGGTGGGGAGAGGGACAGAGGAGAGCAAAAAGGGGATGGATGTAATACAACAATAAAATTTAAAAAAAAATTTAAAAAAAGTTCCTTTTCATTAAATTCCAATATCACTACCAGGTCTACTTCCTTATGCAGAGATTTTTATTATTAGCTGTTTGATTTCAAGACCTTTGGGCCATGAATTTGCATATATACATGTTTTATATGATATCTAGCTTTATAGAGATTTTTGAATCATAAATTATATCTATTCTAAAATCAACATTTTTGATTAGAGACTTTTCAATTTTAAGTAATGTATTATGTTTCTTATTTTCTCTTATATTTTCTAATTTATTATTGCTAATGTAGAGGAACTTGATTGATTTTTAAAATTTGTTGGTCTTGTATCCATCTGCTTTGTTGAATTATGTTACTAGTTTCTTTCAGTTTATGTGGATTTCTTGGGGTTTCCTAGATACATGATGATATTAAATATAAATAATGTATTCTCTGGCTAAATTTAGTTCATTATAATGTATTTTATAATATTTTTAAAACACATAATAACCTTTTCTATACCTTTTTAAAAAATTTCCACCCTTCCTAGTGATAAACAACATCAAAGATTTGCAAGTATTCAGTCTATGTTTTAATTATTTTCTTGTATATATATATTTACTTATATACATATGTATGTATACATAAGCAATATGGGTAAATTGATTGAAATGTTTACATAACTGTTATCATCTAACAAAAACATTTTTTAAACAGATTCAGTCATTTAATTAGGGTTTTAGTATGGAATTTAGAAAGCCTTTTTGTGAGAATAAAGCCCACTGGTGAGAGCAAACAACGGAGCAGAGGTAGCCCTGGAGCTGAGGAACAGTTCTGGTTTTCTGCAGAATATCTGAATCCACAGCTTTGCGATCAACCCGGTGCTGCCCTGGAATCTTGCATTTCTCCTTCTTGGTATCGAAGATCTCCCCTCCTGGTGTCTGGGCTTGTGCAGCTTCTTCTTCATGAAGTCAGCATCCATGAGGTGTTTGGGGATTTTCACACCATGGATATCACTTTTGGTGGAAGTATCGATGACAAATTTCCATTGTGTTCTATGCAGAGGAGCTCCATTGAGGGATAGAAGTGCAGTCCCAAGTAGCACGCCACTGCTCAGCTGCTTCAGGAGATCCACTGTCCTGCCTCTGTGGTGCCAGTGAGGATGATTAAAACAGTCAGGGAGATGCTGGCCTGCAGTTTTCTCTCATGCTGACTGAAGCATTTCTTGCCACGCAGTGCTCAGCTTCTTTAGAGGTGCATCATCAGTAGGATAGAATCTAGGCATTTGGGGATGTGTAATTACTCGGGTACCACCATTCTTGTTGCTACCAACTGGTTTTGTGACAGTAGCAAGAACTTGCTCCTTTTCCTTTTCATCCTGGATTTAGCTGCTGAATACTTCCTCTTGTACATGGCCTTCTGGGAATACATGCATAGCTGACCAGGAATATCTGCCAATTCCTCTGACTAAGACAGGGTTTTGGCTGCAGTGGGGCTTCCCTTTCTTTCTTAGGTATCTTGGCTTGAGGTTACCCTTCTTAACCTTGCCACGGGCATTGGCCCTCTTAGCTTCAGGTTTCTTCTCCTTAGTGTCCAGCTTCTCAGTTCTTTTCACCTGCCATCTGGTAATATGGGGGTGGGGAAGTTAACTTTTTTTCTAACATATTGCATCTTCTTTTCTTCCTTTTTGCTTTTTTAAAATGGTTTTCTTTGCTGTGCAAAATTTTTTAGTTTGATGTAGTCCTATTTTTTCCCTTTTGTTTCCCTTTTCCAAGGCAATATATCAGAAACAATATTGCAATGAGAAATGTTGTATCTCATATGTTTTCAATCCACATTGTGTTTTCAAGACTTATTCATGCTGGTTTACATGGATCTAGGTTTAACTTTTAACTCTTTGATATTGTTCTATCATATGCATATAGCACTGCTTATTTTTCATTCTAGTGCTATTGGACAGTTGGATTGTTTTCATCCCTTCTCTAGAATAAACAGTATTTCCTAGACCCTCCCTGAAGAATCCTCCTGACAGCCAAGAAAGGTCAGGCTGCCCAAACTATCACTGCTTGCTTGTACTCACTTACCAACAGGCCACCTCTGGCCAGCAATTTGAAGCACATATGAAATGAAAAGTCTCCCAATGGGAAGATCTGAGGAGCTTCTCAGAAGGCAGGAGGTAAATCCTGGGTATCCTTTCGGGACTACGGAGGAGTTTGGGCTGGCCCAAGCCTCCCTGCTTCTACCCGTCACCACAAGAAAAATGTGGAGGAAAGGAAAGTCCAAATACTCTAAGTGGATACAGAAAGAGAGAGAGAGATAGAGAGATGTTGGGGGCCAAAGCCGTTTTTGAGGTCACTAAGTGGATTGTGAGGATGTGGATAGTCAGGCTCTGCTTTCTGGGAGCTTCTCTGTAAGGGATGTTCAAAATTAAGGTGATGCCAGGGATGTACAGCTGACTTGGGCCACACCATCACAGAACGCTGCTGCTCTTTCAATATCTCTTCTTGCTCGTACACTCTTGGTTCCCATTATTTGGTCACTGTCTTTGGTGTTGCACCGATGTGAAGCCCAATAGCTAGGGGACCAGGGACACTCATGACTGATCCTGCTGTGTGGTATTAGTTCACAGCTTGAGGGTGATGAGGTGGCTAAACTAAGTTCAGGATGGAAAGATGGTGTTTGAAGAGAAGTCCTAAATTGAGGGTGGTTTTCCAAGTCTTGATGAATAAAATCTAGCTGTTGTGCCTCAAGCATTTCCCGAAGTCTCACTTGTTTATAAAGCTGGCCAATGGTGCTGGGTTCCCTCAGTGTTTGCCCTCACTTGTTCACCCCTCATATACATGCAACAAAAGCAGTTGTTTCGAACCCTCCTAAGAACAAAGTCCATCCCCAAAATACCTCCCAGCAAATCAAAATCCCTGGACAACTGATTAAACTGAGCTTTAAATTCGCACCCAAGTTAGATGACTTAGGTAAAAATTGGAGGGTGTGTCTTAAAATCCACTTAAAGAGAAAACCAAAATCAAGAACAAAAACAACAATGACAAAACTTGGAAGAATATTCCATATAAAATATTTTAGGCATGGCTCCACTCCTCAGACTATGAGAATATCTGCTGTATAAAGATTCCTAGATTTTATTCTGCACCTTAAGGTGTGTTGTATGCGTGTTTAAGGTTGTGATATGTTGGAGGTGGTGATAAAGTTGCAGGGCATCATGAACTCTAGTTACATAGCCAGACAAGTTCAGTCAAGTCACCCACTGCCGTCAACAATAGTTGCATCAGGCCTGACAGATTCTAGCCATTTCTGCCATGCCTTTTGGAGCAACCTATAAGCCCAGAGGCTTGGGGTTCCCACTGTAGGTTTCTCAGTTGACATTCCACTTTGAGGTTTCCTGGCCTAATCACAGTGTGGCCCAGAACTGACCTGAACATTATTGTTCTGAATTCTCAGAACTCTGTCTTCTTGGCATTCCTGGGTAACATTTTTCCTAGTTTTTGGCCATCTTCTTCCCTCTTTGAAGCATTATACTTTTTTTTTTTTTTTTTTAAAGACTTTAAGCCCCCTTGTTTTGTCACAGTAGATTTTGATGGCTTCTTAAACCTAGAGTAAGTATCATTATCAATAGAAAAATCAGTTTACTTTTTATGAGGGGTCATGAGATTTCAGGCTTTAATCCTCTCTAATACAGAGGGGAAATATGATAATAAAATTAGCTAACAATTTCTGAAAAAGCATCATGAGCTAAGCCCTCTTCCAAGTATTTGTATGAACTATTTAATTAGTCCACAGAATGACTCTATGAAGCAGTGTCATTATCATATCACAGGATGAGCCCTGTCTGGTTTTGGTCATTGTGGGTACAACTCCTGGAACCTCCCAGGAACTTTGTTGTTCTGCAGACTTGGGTTTAGCTAGGACCAGATCACATAAGCCTGGAGTGTATAAGAGAGAATAAGGAACTTCTTCATGCCTGTGGTTACTGTACATTGTAGTCAGACCAGGTACTAAGAAATTCCATCTAGACAACTTGATTATCTTGCTACTCAAATCTTTAAATATCATGATACATTTTTGTATCTCTAAAACGAGGACAGGGTTGCTAGATGGGCTAACTAGACCACTATTTTATAAAACCCTTATGCTTCCCTGGCTGGTGGCTCAGTGGATAGGTGCCAGCCTGAGAACCTAAAGGTCACTGGTTCGATCAGCCAGGGCATATAAACAGGTTGCAAGCCAGGTCTCCAGCCAGGTCTGTAGCTGGAGGCAGGTGAAAGGCAACCATACATTGATGCTTCTCTCCCTCTCTGCCTTCCTCCTTTCCCCTCTCTCTAAAAATAATAAGTAAAATCTTTAAAAAAAATTCCTCATGCAGCTGCATGGAGTATAAGATTCAAGATTTTCTACTAACTTTTAAAATAGCTTCTTGAATATAATTTATGTAATATCAAATCTAGGATATAGTCCAAGTAATGACAGAAAAATGAAAATATGTAGAAAGTACTCAACGTTGACAACTACCGGGTGATAGTGTTATTGGGCCAAGGTGGATACCCATAGAAAAACTTGCTTTTTCTAGCTGAGGTTTTATAAAGAGCTTCTGAAACTGCCGAGGTCCCTACAGCTGTTGCTTATGTCACTTCTTAGTACAGAAGCATTTCCCAATTTGATAGAATCATAAAGAAGCCTTAAATTTGCTTAGCAGTTCTACATTCTTGATGCAATAATATTTTCAGAGTGTAGGAGGATATCAAGCTATGAAAATATCCTTGGAGAGATTTGCTTATTAAGTTTGGCTTTTTCAATCTTCCTAATGCATTTTTTTTTTTTACTAAACACCAGGCAGTTCTCTATATTTTTCAGATTCATGCTGTTCTCCCTTTGTCTAATAAACTTTAAAATACTTTCTGATGACTTATTAAGATTGAAAAAAATATCTCTTTAAAAATAAAGAAGATAGAAACAATGACAAGTAGAAAAAGCCCCCAAATTGAGAATATTCTTCATTATAGCCAATTAATTAGAAGGAAAATTTCATGCTCAGTATTCAGGATATATAAATAGAGATCAAGGATTCTCTGGGGTATCTCGGGGATCTTTATGAGGTTCCACCATTCTGATGAGTCAGGTTGACCAGTAAAATGTTGAAGGTTTAGTTAAATTTGAATGTTAGGTAAACAATGAATACATATTTAATCAAAGTATACCCTTTGAAAATATTGCATGAGATTTACTTATACTAAAATAATTATTTTTATATGAAGTTCAAATGAACTGGGTAGCCTATATTTTATTTTATTGACTAAATCTGACAATTTTACTGATGAGCCATGGTGGAGGCAGCTAGGGATGGTGTGCACTGGCTCTTGGACTGTCCCAAGTTAGAGGATATTGAGTAGAGTGTGGAATCCCTTATAGATGATATTTCAGAAGCCATGGTCAATCCCTGATGCTAGATACTACTTTGAACTTCCCTGAGGTGGGGTGAACCTTTTCCTTAATGTCCTGTTAGTAAGTCTGGAAGCCCATATTCAATGGGGCAGCCCCAAAGTTAGTCTCATTTTCACAACCACGTTTCCAATTCAAAATCAAATCTTCCTGGAATTAGCTGCATGTGGCTGACAAGAGATGAGGCAGTTTGTGAAACTTGGGGCTAACATAGCTTTTACTATTTATGAGTAAAGTTTTGCTGTCCTGGTAGATTTAATAAGGGTAATGTGGAAGATTCCAGTTGCCCTGATAGACAGAGATAGTTCTGTTACCCTACCCACCAGAACAGAATTATCTTCTGGAGGGTAGACACCTTGCAGTACAGGCTTCTCCAACTAGGTGAGTGTTCTAGGGACCCATCTGGTGGTGTTGTGAGAGGCTGCATTAAGCATCAGTGAATTTCTTGTGAAGATTCTTTCAACATGTTTGCCCATTTCATGGTGGGTGATTTACAAGTGCATCTGCCCACACTGCATTGTGTTCAGCAGTTTTTGAACCCTATGTCCCACCTTCCCTAGTCACCCCATCTCACCCCAAACAATCTTTTGTTTTGTTTTGTTTTGTTTCCCTGGATGAAAAAAGTCCTCAAAGGGAAAGAGATGTTTTGCTGTGTGGAAGAGGTGAAACAAAAAATGACGGAGTAACTAAAAGGTATCAAAATCATTGAGTTCAAAACTGTTTTGAGCCATGGAAAAATCATCTTGATAGGTATATTACATCAAATGGAATGTATTTTGAAGGTGACTGAAGTTTAAATGTAACAGTAAGCCCTGGCTGGTAGCACAGCAGATAAGTTGCTGGCCTGAGAACCCAAAGGTGGCTGGTTTGATTCCCAGCCAGGGCACATAACCAGGTTGCAAGCCAGGTCTCCAGCCAGCTCTGTAGCTGGAGGCAAGTGAAAGGCAACAGTACATTGAGGACTCTCTCCCTCTGTCTCTCTCCCTTCCCCTCTCTCTGGAAATAATAAATAAAATCTTAAAAAAAAAAAATGTAACAGTAAGTACACTTTTTTTTAATAAATAAGTTTCATTTTTGGGTCCTCCCTTATACTTCTGGATATGTGGCCAGGCTTTAGTGGTCCGCAGAATGAAGATCTGGTCTTAGAAAGATAGACCCAAGCTTGGGTGTCTCTGGGGACCAGGTAAAGGCCCGAGTTTAAAGTTGACCTTTTATGGCTTGCTGAGGCATAGTTCCCAGAGGAGAAATCATGGAGGAGACCTTGGCTTTATCTACTGTGCAGGCTTTTACATTTGGTTTTATCCAGATTTTTTTTTCAAAGGTGGAGCTTGTTTATAACTATGGAAGTCCAGAAAATTCTCTGAGTGCTCTTTGGATCTTCAAGAGGGAAAGCAGGGCTGAGGCTATAGAAATGCCATGAGTTTCTGACAAGGGGTTTCCCAGGACCCAAGACTTGATGGTGCTGCTGGAAATGGGCAAAGTAGTTTTCATCCATTTTGTGTCCCATCTAGCATTGGGAAAGGAAGCTGCTGTACCTGGCCCAGAGGGTGTTACATGTGGTAGAAGACTTGTCAGATTTAGGTAACACTGGTATTGCTAGAGACAAAGAAAACCAATTATATAAAGTGTGGGTACATGAAATGGGAAGGATGTTGCTGGAATTTCACAAATGCTGTAGGACCAGGTTTGCAGGTAAGAGAGTGAGCGATGGAATAGGGATTAATCTCGTATAATAGGGCAGCTTCCCAACCAACCATCTATCCACCCATCCTTCTGTCTAATAGGTATTTATTGACTTACTATCATGTGTCAGGTACTATGTTAGGTTTTGGGATATAATAGTGAAAAATACCTCCCAGTCTTTAAGGAGTTTAAGTTCAGTCAGAGATCCTGATAAATAACTAGGTGATTATGAGATAGGAAATAAGTCACTTGATAGAGGAAATAGGAACTTTGTGGGTGCAAATAGGAGGGTCACTTATGTAAACCCAGTAGGTGATGGAGACCCAAGGAGGCTTCTTAAAGGAAGTGATATTGGAGATCTGTGGAGTGAGTAGAAAATTTCTGAGACCTTCCTGGCAAAGAAAGAGTGAGGATAAAGTTTCAGGCCAAGGGACCTCTCTGTATAGTCCCTTAGGATGAAGAGAACATTGTACATTTGGTAGTGCAGCTGGGGCATAAGCCTGGAGGGATGGGAGTGCCAGGAGTGACAGTGACAGAAGCTGGAGCTGGAAAGGCAGGCTGGGCTCTGTAGGCTGCATTAACTAGTTTAAACTTTATTCTTTTCAGTGGAGATTCACTGAAGGTATTAACCAAATGTGTGTTTAGAAAGGTCATATAGGTAGCCTTGACCAGTGTGGCTGAGTTGGTTGGAGCGTTGTCCTGTAAAAAGGTTGAGGGTTCGATCCCTGATCTGGGTACATATGATCCCCAGTCTGGGTGTTTATGGGAAGAAACCAATCATTGTTTTCCTCTCACAATGGTGTTTCTTTTTTTTCCCTCTTTTCTTCCCTTGCTCTCTCTCATAGCAATGAAAAATATATCTGCAGGTGAGGATTAAAATTAAAGAAGAAAAAAGATATCACATAGGTATGTATGTATATAGGGTGGATTTAACTGGGCATCAATACAGACAGTGAACTCAAAATCTGTGTATGGACCAATGTCACACACGGGACTACATAGGTCATTGGAATCAACTGGAGCAGTGAGTATTTTTTCTTTCTTTCTTTCTTTCTTTCTTTCGTTCTTTCTTTCTTTCTTTCTTTCTTTCTTTCTTTCTTTCTTTCTTTCTTTCTTTCTTTCTTTCTTTCTTTCTTTCTTTCTAGGGTAGGCCAGAGGATGCTATGCCATAAGTTCTATTAACAGCAATGTGAAATCTAGGATTCTGCAAGGCAGGTCTTTCTTTGTGTTATTTTAAATTGCTTCAGGACCTAAAAAGGTCATCACTATAGAAAAGGGGTCTGCCACATGTAACACCTGGAAATGGAAATGGAAATAACAGCTGACAGAAATGAAAAAAAAAAAAGGGAATTTGAGGAATTCTGGGCAGAGTGCTGGAAGCAGGTATAGCTTACAGGCTGATCTAAAGCAAGCTTTGTAACTCCTGGTCTGCCTTACCTTCTCTGCTCCCTGACCCCCGAATTCATGAGAATGAAATAGTCTTCTAGAGAACTGTGGTCAAATTCCTTTTCATGGAAACTTTCTGTACAAGTAATAGCTTCTTTCTTTCCCATGAGAAAAAGATGAAATTAACAACCATGATGAGGCCACGAGTTGCTCCACCTGAGGAGTTGTATGGCACAGATTGTAAGAGAGGGGGACATGCACTATTTGTAAATTTCTTCAACGAAATCTTGTCCAAACCTCTGCCCACGCAGAAGGCAGTGCTCTTCTCCTAGGACAGGGAGGGCCATGCCTTCTGGGCTTATATTAAATGAGGCAGTTGAGTTACGATTGGTTGTTGACGCAGAGAACCATTTTTGCTTCTGAAGAAGTTATTAAAAATGTCAAACATTTCTCTGTCTTTAAAATTGGTTGCCTAAAACCTCATTTTCCCAAGATGCTCTTTTCCACTGAAGTTGTGTATGTGTGTAGTCAGGTCCATGTGTGCTCAGACATTTAAGAAGTAATCTGAAAATCAGAAAGATGAATTCAGTGTATTTATAGGAATGAAGTCCAATGCATGTTTAGGTATAGACATGTCTGTCTATCAGTATCCTTGAATATACACCCTCTTGTTTATTTTAAAAGCAGGCAACTTAGGCATGACTCAGGGAAGGGAGCGACTCTTGAGACCTCTTTAGCTTTACCTCATTTTAAACTTTTTTATTTTCCAATTACAGTGTACATTCATTATTATTCTGTATGAGTTTTAGGTGTACAGTTCAAGTGATAGACATTTATATACTTTAGAAAGTGGTCCCCCAGCTGATGTTTCAAGTATCCCCCTGGCCCCACAGGTAGTAGTTACAACATTCTGTATTTGAGAAAGGTAAACTATTGCCATGGATCTAGTTCCAGGATGTGCAGTAATCCCAGACGTGCAGGCTCTTTAGTAATTCTAGTGAGAGATTGTTGGTTCTTTCTAATACAGATGCTGTGGAAGGTTTCTTTTCCTCAATATGTGTGTGTGCCTATGTCAACCTTTGGATGAACCATTAGGTGTCACAAGTGCAAGAAGGAAGCCTAATCATGGCCAACTCTTCCCCCTGCCCGACACCTTGGGGTTTGAAAGTACAAAGCTCCGCAAGCACTGGTAACACTGCTTATCTTCTTTATCAGTCACTTGCTACCATTGATAAGTCCCAAACAGCTACTCTTTGTAGCACCCTGCTGCTTTCCATTTCTGAGTGTTTCGTCATTATCCCTTTTGATCCTAGAAATGTCATTTTTAACAAACTAGCAATTACTATGAATGTCACTACAAGAAAACATCAATATTCTCCACAGAATTGGTTGTACTGGGATTTGACTTTCATTGCTAATTCTTGGGCTGTCTTCCTAGTTTGTGGCTTATTTGGACTCAGATTTCTTCTATTGAGCGCTTCAAAGGTAGAAATGAATCTGGAAAAATAACATTGAATGTTTCCCCTCTTGATAGTCCCTTTCTTCAATGCAAATAATTGAAAATGGGCAATGACAGCATTAGAGGGAAAAGTTTGAAGATTTTTAAGAATGATGTGTCAGTAGATTGGTGCAGACCTGAGAACCCCAAGGTCACTCGTTCGATTCCCCAGCCAGGGCATGTGACCAGGTTGCAAAGACCTGTACTGGAACGACCAGCTCCAGCCAGGTCTGCAGCTAGACGCAGGTGAACGACAACCTGTGTTGCCTTTCTCTCCCTTTCTTCCTCCCTCCCTCTCTGCCCTTCTCTCTGAAAATAAAACCTTAAAAAACAAACAAACAAGAAAACAGTGGGGAGAATCTGGAGTAATAAGGGACCATGCAAATCCATGTGAAATATTATCTTGTCCTGAAGTAGATTAAAATAGATTTGAGTTTATGTTTATTATAGAAAATGGTTATATTTTAGCCTTTTGAAGCTGCAATGCTCAGATGTTCATTGAAAATCTATGTTAAAGTTCTAACAGGAGACCTTAGAATAAAATTGGCACTTATGGAATGGAGAATGTGAAGAGGGAAAGAAAAGTCAAACTGTGAGGAGGCTGCAAGAAAGAAATTTCCCCACCCAGGAGCAGGCAGTGCTAATGGAAGTCAGGCAGGAAAGGGCTGGTTTGAAAGTGCTGACCACAAGGGTCAGGTGCAAAGTGCTAAATAATAGTACCTCCTGAAGTCCCTGCTATAGGAATGGCAGGGCCTCCAGGGTGGAAACTCTCCATTTTTGGTACACAGGCTGGAATTTCAAAAGTATGAGTACAAAGGTCTTTTTCTGAAAGTTGTGGACCGTGATGTCGTTTAGATAGAACTTCTGGAGCTGATTATATACTCATGCTAAGGAAAATACATCTGTCAATTTAAGGTCCTTTGAAAACAATGGGAGGCAGAAAGACCATATATTTTGGAGTCTTCGAGATAGGGGTTGGTGTCTTAATCCCTCTGTGATCAACCTTCTCGTCTGTAAATTGGTGATGATAATAACAGGATTATTGTAAACAGTAAATAAGATTATGGATGTTGGGCACTCAGTGCAGTACCTGGCAAACAGGAACTGTTTAGTTAATGGTGATCAGTAATCATTTTTCGAATGTTAGAGAATAGTGCATCAGGCTTTTTGCTGAGAGAAATTTCTTATTATCTATACTCAGGCTAAGATCACTTGTGAACACTCTTGAGTTTGCTTAAGTCACTTATCTTCTATTGGCAACTCATTTAGTGTCACTCCAATGTCCCTGACTTTTTGTGGACTCAGCGGACTTCCAACTACAGGTATCTGCCATTTTCTAGCCCAAGGTTTTCTTCTGAAGCTACAGAAGTCTCCTTTGTCTGAGCAGACAGCAGGGAGAAAGTGAGGGGAATTAATGGCTCCCCAGGAGCAGCCCTCAACCAGTGAATGTTGTCAGTAGGTACATAATGCCCCAGCCCCCTTGCTTTTCAGAGAGGATAATTGTGTGTCCTAGTTTCTCTGTGGATTCACTCCAGATGCCCACACCATCCTCTAGCTAACAGTGTGCCCTGTTCTGCTGCCTTTTCCTCTCGATTCCACTTTCTTTCTTGCCTGTTGGGATTTCTTCCACTTCTCAAATTAACTGTTTAGACTAGAATATTTATTGCTGGGTTTGATTCTGGGAGAATCCCTATAAAATCATTTTCTTGAGGAAAAAGTAGACAAATTGCTTTTTCCCAAAATAATAGAAAAATGAAAATTTTCTTTATGTTTAACTCATATTTCCTTATAGCCATTATTTGGCTATAATATTGCTTAAATAAATACACAATGTAGAAGTGATACAAAAAGCATAAGGGCACTGCTGATGTTATAATGAAATGTATTCACTTTACTCATTTAAGAGTAGGCATCAGTTATGACTAAGGGAAAAGTAATCCAAGATAAACAGTTCATGATTCAACAATAATTATGTTGTCATTTGCAATAATCAAATCCTGCTGAATTCAGTTGTTTGCACACGATAGTGATTGGTATCATAGGGGCACTATGTTAAGTTGATAGCTGATGATCAGGTTTAAAAGAACTTGAATGGGGGCCAGGTGGTCATTTATTCTCTTATTTTTTAGTTACTAAAAATGAGTGATGACAAGTGCTCCCCTCTTCTCACTTTGTTCTCATATTTGAAGAAAGTAAAAAGAAAACAGTGTTATTTCTTTTTTTTTTTTTTAAAGATTTTATTCATTATTTTTAGAAAGAAGGGCAGGGAGGGAGGAAGAAAGAGATAGAAACATCAATGTATGGTTGCCTTTCACCTGCCTTCAGCTGGGAACCTATTTGGAGACCTGGCTTGCAACCTGGTTATGTGCCCTGGTTGGGAATCGAACCAGTGTAAGTTCTTTCTTAAGGAAAGGTATTTATAGGTATTCTTAAAGACAACTTTAAATGGGAAATCGTAACTACATAATTTATAGGAGTAGCTTGAATTTGGAGGCCATTTCTAGGAGGCAAATGGATAAAGGCAAAAGGAAGGGATTGGATGGGACATGTAGGTTAAAAGTGTAGCTGGAACCCATGTGTAATCATAGCTCATCATATGAAATATGATTTGATTCTCATCATAAATATAAAAGCCAGGCCAGAAGTACCTGTATAATAAATGTAATTTATAATAAATGTAGTGTATAATAAATGATGATAATATGGTATGATCTGATTTGATCATCATGAGACCTGGTCACATTACTTCTGGTGCAGATGAAGCCCAAATTTTGTGTCTCTCCAGTTTTACTTTTCTATTTTCATGCATCAATCACATATTTGATTTGGGAGAGCTATTCCATCTGTGTGTCTGGTTGGCATGAAGTAAGAAGTCTCTCCCTCTTACTGGTGATGCCTACTCACAGCTTGGATAAAAAACAGCTTGGACTACACATTTGATGTTTTGGCTCTACCTACCAGGATGGTTTGCAAATAGTAACAGTGGTTGTATCTTCAAAATAGTAGATTCAATTTTTTTTTTCTCAGCAATTGATTTTTTTCAAATAGAATATTCTGTAGAACTCCAAAGTATAAAATATGTTAGGATAATACTGACTCAACTGACATGTTTTTGAAAATGGTGACAGACTGCTATATGTTCTAAGGACACCCTGTGCTTATTTATCCAGATATCCAAAGGGAGGTACAGTAAGAAATTCCACTTCAAAATGGAATCACCAGCAATATCTGCTGGGAGTATTTTTATCCTAAACATCAAAGTCAGCAAAGAAGCACACAAGACTTCTTGTAAGTACTGAAAGATTTATAATTCAATAATATGAAGATATTACTGTTGGAAATTAATCTGTTAGTGAACAATTGACTATTATGGTCCAGGTAGATGAGCCTGCATCTTACATAGCATCTAAAGGGGAGGGGCATGTTATTATAGAACTGGGTTCTTGATAAGGGAAAAATTAGTTCTCTTATCATATGAATCTTAAGAAGGTACAACTGACTGTGATAAGTGCAAAGGATATATGCTTAGCAAATTGTACTAAGAGACATCAGTCTGGAAGATGTTCAAAGAACACGGACTTTACTCTCCTTCATTTTACCTGTCTGAAATCCTGTTTAGTTGCATGAAATCCAGAGTGGGGTCTCATTTATCCTTTTATAATACAAATTTGTCCCTCAAAAATTCTGCATGATTCCCCAATATGATTGCAAAATCTGCTATTAACTAATTAGCCCTTGTAACCTGACTCCAGTAGTTTCTTCCAGTACCACTAGCACCATCTTGCTATGTTGTCCACAGGCTGCATAATAAGACCAGGCGTTATATATACCCAATATGGACTGGCTTTAGAATGTAGGCCTTGGTAAAACCTTTCACGTGTGTGTGATTGATTACACATCTTTAGAAAAGAGAGCAAGCCAGGCAATGATCTACAGTTAATACCATATTTAAAGGAAGGTCATTTATATACATAGATTTAGTAGAAGCTGGGATTTGCAGATAAGAATGGGTTAACAAGACAATATTTTGGAAGCGGTTCACCCAAATATGCTAAAATCTGATATATAGCTCATGTGAGTTAGTGCTGTCTCCTATATACCTGCAATGTTAAAATACATGTGAAAAAGACCCATCTGGACCATGTTATTTGTATGTTACACATGAGACAACTATGCAGGATTTTAGAGCTTCTAAGGGACATGGTTCAAAAATACACCCTGAAATGAGATCCCTGATTCAGAAAACTTGGATTATTGCCATTTTACAAATGGAGAAAAAGCAAACAAACTGAAAAAAAAAAAATGGACAAGTTATAGGGGTTTTGGCTGACTTAGGCATGATTACATGGTAACTCGGGCAGGCCTGAGAGGTGGAGCTGAGGGCTTCTGTGCTGAAGTCCAGGAATTGGATGAACTCACTGGCAGTGAGTTCAGTGCAGCACTGAAGTTCCAGACTAGGGCCGTGTTATTGAATTTGGTGTGCAATAAAACTCCTTGTGTTCAAATGGGAGCTATTAGTTGGTCAAAATAATAGTGGTATAATTTTCTATTCCTTTATTCAATGTCTGATGGCTTAGTAATGATAAAAATTAAAGTGAACATTTATGTACAGGAATAATCATTAGGCTATGAGGACAGAACCAGTAATGGGTAGGCTGCTGGTTTAGGTTATGAAGTCATCCATAATAATCTTCCTAATAGTTTTGGAGCCATATTGTTTTGTACAGAATATCAAACCCTAACTGAATCAGTTTGTAGGCTGCAAAGGGTGTATAGGAATCAAAGTGTCATTGATTTTTCCCTAAACTGGCACTACAGTACATTCCCCAAAGATTATCATTTTAAATGGCTATCTTAGAGAAATCGTTTTCCTCCAAGAGTAAAGTTTAGAACAGGCTATTCCAAACTGATGGTTTTGGGGGCTTTTGCATCCAATTTTATTCGCATGGGACTTAAAAAAATAAGCAAACTTTTCCCTCCCCTGAGGGCAAGGATGTGGGGGAGTCCAGGCAAGGCACTGACCTTGGAAATACAAGAATTGTGTGATGCAGGAAGACATAGGGGTGAGTATTCTCTAAAACTGCTTAGTTTGGTTATTCAGAGATAAGTTCAGGTTTCCCCGAAGGATGAGAAAGGATCTAGACATGAAAGACAAGGCCAAGAGTAGAAGTAAGGCAATGTCAGATCAGATGGGCATGTACCATGAAGGGTTCTCTTTTATGTTCATTGGTTTCCAAGTGTGTGGTTTATTAGCTTTGGAGAGCATGTGTGAACACATGCTTTGTGTATGTGCAATCTTCTTATCTCGTTTTACTGAGAGTCCATGGGAATAGGGTGAGATCTGGGTCAGTCCTGGTTATTGGGTATGAATTAACAAAGGAGCAGATCTCAAGAAACAGTTCAATTAAATGAGAAGATAGGGCTTGTTTCAGGCAACGCATACAAAAAGGAAAACATTTATTTTTCCTTTTTTGTTCTAGGGATTATCTATCCCTAGAACATAAGCTTGCACCCACTGAAATAATTTTGGGAGTTAAAAAAGACTTTGCAGTTAGTTGGGCTGTTATAAGGCTTCTACTACTCTGTTTCTGAAGAGATGTTTTGTTTCATTCTTTTTTTTTAAGATTTTATTATTTTATTTTTAGATAGTGGGGAAGGGAGGTAGAAATAGAGGGAGAGAAACATCAACGTATGGTTGCCTTTCACCTGCCTCCAGCTACAGACCTGGCTGGAGACCTGGCTTGCAACCTGGTTATATGCCCTGGCTGGGGAATTGAACCAGTGACCTTTGTGTTCGCAGGCTGGTGCCTTATCCACTGTGCCACCAGCCAGGGCTTTTTTTTTTTTTTTTTTAATGAGATTACTAAGAGACTTTCTGGAATATATTCAATGACCTAGAATATCTGTTCTTAGTGTATTTAAAAAAGTGGGTAGCTGAAGCACCTCTTAGTGAAACAGGACTGAAACCCATCATGATAACCCAGTGTTCATTTTATTTCAAAGATGATGCTGGGTAAGTGACTCCAGCTCTGGGTCAGATGTTGTTTAACCACCTGAGCTAGTAGCAGTAGAGACTTGCTGTGTCACTCCAGAAAGGATGTACTGACTTATGTCACTCTTTCTGGTAGCAATCTTTCTTATCAATTACCACAGCTGAGAGAACAGGCATCTCCGACAAAGTTGCTTGGATGACAGATGCTACTTGCATTGAGGCTCTGAGTTAACTACCTTTCTAGAGATTCCTTTCCAGCTCCAGCTGGGGTTACAGAAGCCATTCAGCAAATGAGCACTGACTGAACCAGCTGTTTCATCCATAACACAATGAGGCCCCTCAACTCGTCTATAGCTTGGTACAATTTGTCTGCACAGGTGCTGCAGGTGGAATGCTATTAAATTTTCATTTATGCTGGCACTTTGCTAGAGGCATTGGAGCCTCCTAGAGCTGAAAAGGGTTGCATTCTTAAATGATAGGATTCAAAGGACGTTTAAATCTGATGGAGAGAAGTGGGAACATGTAGGCAATGACCTGGTTTGTCCATGATATTTCCTCGGTTTCTGAACTGACTCCCTGTCTTGTCCTCCCTTGTCCTTTCAGAGGCTGCTGTGCTAGATTCATTCGTGGATTAACCCTCCTTTTCATTTTCATGTCAAACTTTTCTATTATCCAAGAAATAAACACTGGTTTCACTGGTGTGTTGCTGACCTTGGACTTGTTTTGAATTTACTAGTTGGCTGCGGTTTATTCCTCGAGGCTTGCCTGCAGCTATCATTCTGTGATATGATGTGAAGAAACTAATTAGAAATAAACCTAAAGACTAGCTCAGCACATGAATAGATGATTTTTTTTTTCCTAGCCGATTATACAATGAAGAGAGGCAGGTAGGCTAAGTATGTAGTGATGGGATATACAGGCCTAAGCCCTTATCTTAGAGACAGGGGGTAAGGGACATCTTTGAATTCCTTTTAACTTGCTTAAGGAATGAGTTCATTCTTGTATCTGAATGTGTCTAATATGTCTAAATACAAGTCCAAGTTAAACACAGTGAAACCCTTTGGACTTCTGATGTTATGGTGGAAAGCCTATACCTGCTTTATAAGATGGGATTTTTACATTTTTAAAAAATATTTTATTTATTATTTCCAGAGAGAGAGGAAGGGAGAGAGGCAGAGAGGGAGAGAAACATCAATGTATGGTTGCCTTTCACCTGCCTCCAGCCATGGACCCGGCTGGAGACCTGGCCCGCAACCTGGCCATGTGCCCTGGCTGAGAATTGAACCAGCAACCTTTGGGTTCACAGGCCGTCACCTTATCCACTGTGCCACCAGCCAGGGTGGATTTTTACATTTTTAAAATTTGTATTTATTAGAATTTTTTTTTCATTTACATCTTAAATTCAATATTATTTTGTATGAGTTTCAGATGTACAGTATAGTGGTTTAGATAATCATATACTTTCCAAAGTGTTCCTCTCAATATTTCTATTACCAACTGGGTACCATACATAGTTATTGCAATATTATTAACTGTATATTTCCTATACTGTACTTCCCTATGACTATTTTGTGACTGCCAGTCTGTACTTCTTAATCCCTTTGTCTTTTTCACCCATTCTCCAACCTTCCTCCCTTCTGGCAACCATCAGTTGGTTCTCTGTATAAGACGGGTCTTTTAATCTGGTATGTATTTCTCGGATATTAGGATAGCTGTTTATCTCTGAGGATCTACAATGTATCAGTGCATTGTGCTGTGGTATTTCCTCTCTTTCTTTCTCTCCCTACCCTCCTCTTTCTTCTGAGAACACATAGAAGGCAGAAATTGCCTAGCTTCTTATCTCCAAGTTGGAAGACATAGTGTTTTGTGCCTGGTTCTGTGCCGAGGATGTAGCCATTATTACTTCACTGAATACCTTCAACAAGCAGCAGGCGTGAGCATTATCCGTACCATTGTACAGGCAGGGAACTGTGGCTCAGAAAGGTAAAGAAATTCGAATGTCAGGTCACGTAACTAATCAGGGACACAGCTGAGCCTCCATCCCTATCTTATTACAAAGGCAGTCCTCCCCCACATACTGATCTGTATGAACAATGAATCTGTGTTTTCTTTAAAAAGTTTGGAGAAAAAGAGAAAACACTTGATTTGGGTTAAAAAAGAATTTCATAGACCTGAATCTCAAAATACTTTTAGATAAACAAAATAACAAGCAACAAGAAGTCCAGGCCTTCTCAGGGATTGGAGTAGTTGCTGTCCTCATAATCTTGTCTCTCTGTTTCATCAAATTTAAATTGCTCATGTCAAAAAAAAAAAAAGACCATTAAAACATAAAGCTGAGCAATTGAATGTCATCTTTTGAGACTTGGCAGTCAGTGAACGCCTTATTATTTTCTATTGCTATGTAATAAGGGCAATTATAGCTCTGGTTACAAAAATATAGTTTCATTCCTCTTCATATTCTACACAGAAGGTGAATTAGGCTGTAATAGCATCTATTCAAAAGAAACCTGATTGGCAAGGCACAAACAGTGCGAGCAACTGTTCACCCATAAAGCATTCCTCCTGCGGACTGATAGATGTCTTTTGGAGAAAATGTAGCAGTTGTCTAGGAGGGCTTAGGGAAGTCAGATGCTCAGAAATCATAGTGCGTGGGGCTAGTGGATGGCTGCTGTGAAGGAGATCATCATTATGCAAGTAGGGATTTGTCTAAACCCCAAACACTGAAATGGGCTATCTCTAGGATGTGGAATGTGGCTTTTATGATGTGAATATCCAGCAACCCAAGGCAAAGAGGATTTTCATAATAGAGAGGGAAAGCACATAGGTCAATTATGTTTTGCCCACATGGACAGGCCTTTGCTTCTGAAGTCTGGCAGTATCTTTGGACACAGTGCACCCTTCTGGTGTATGCTTTGGGTCTTGTGGGCAGGTAGCTGGCCCCCACTGTGCTGCCAGCAGATTAGGGGGGCTGCTTGCTGATAGAGTTCATTGGCAGCTCCTTGTGTGTCTTTCTGCTGTTGTTACCCCTCATTCCTCTATCTTCTCCCTTCACTGCTCCCCTCAGGCATGGCAGGGCTTGTGCCCTCTGGCACCACCATGAACTTGGGAGCTTTATATCTGTTCTTGAAGTGGTTATTTTGAGGGTTGAAAATGTATATGCTTAAGCCTTCCCAAAAGTTTAAATTGGCACATTTCCTTGAAAATCCTTATTTATACTTTATAACTAAAAATTGCTTTCAGCTTTTCCCCTCTTGTTTTGTTGGAATTTTCTCTTCTTTGTCATGAATTTGGTATTCTCAATTCATGCAAGTATCAAAGTTGGTATGTCCTTTATCCATTGTTTGTTTTACATTATTCCCTATCCATTGATATTTAAAATCCTTTGGGCATTTTTAGTGGTGACCCTGGCCATGCCAAGCAAGTTTCAGGTTTTCACAGCAAAGCAGGAAAGATGAAAAAATAAATCAGAATTTTGCTTTTTCAGAGGAAGAGGGATCAGAAGTTCCAGTGTTCTCAATGGAATTCTATATAGCAGAAAGAAAGAAGGAACTTGTACCCTTTGCAACAACATGGATGGAACTGGAGAGTATTATGCTTAGTGAAATAAGCCAGTCAGTGAAGGACAGGTATCATATGATCTCACCCATTACGGGACAATAATGAGCAAGACTAACAACAAGCAAAACAGAACCAAGTGTATGAATACAAGGAATAGGCCTTCAGTGGTCAGGGGGAACCGGGTTGGGGGGAGGGGGG
>PVIW01012247.1:0-33130 GCA_004026585.1 Noctilio leporinus
AAAAGAAAAAAAAAAAAGAAAAGAAAAGAAAGAAAGAAAAAAAGGGAGAAAGTCCCAAGAGAAAGAGAAATCAATATTAATAAAGAAAAGTTTTAGGTTTCTGTTCAACCTTTATGGTGTCTGTTTGGTCCCGGTGGAGCTAGGACCAGTGGGTTTTATCAGGGAGAAAAGAAAGGAGAAAGAAAGAAAGAAAGAAAAAAAAAGGATGGGGGGTGAAAGTCACAAGACAAAGAGAAATCAATATTAATAAAGAAACGTTTTAGCTGTGTGTTCCCCCTTTATGATTTCTGATTGGTCCAGGTGGAGCCAGAACCTGCAGGCTTTATCAGGAAGAAAAGGAAAAGAAAAATTAAAAAAAAAAAAAAAAAAAAAGGAGGGGGGAAGGAAGAAAAGAATAAAGAATGGGTTTAGAAAGGCTGGGGAAGGGAGGAATACTTAGATTGAGGACTGGGAATGAGTTATAGTCACAGAGTGAATAGACTTTAATTTGAGAGTAGGGGAGGGTCTTGCGTATTTAGACGGATTGAGGTATGGGGGGGATTACGAATATGTGAGGAGTAACTTTTGCAAAGGATATGTTGTAGCTTAATAGTTCATATTGCTCTCAGTATAATTCAGGTACTTGAGATTGGCAGCAATCTCTTTCCTGATGCTGCCTCTTTTTCTTGGTCAGGACTTTACAGTCTATAGTCTATATTCTAGCTTGTCTTGGCGCATGGCAGGGCCTTTGATTGTCGCAGTAGGGCTGATTCTGAGTGTCCGCCCCCAGGTAGGCTGGGCCTTCAGCAGCCTGGCTTGGTTTTAGGGCTGCTGGTGTTCTGGAGCCCTCAGGGAGCCCCCTCCCACTCCTGGTGGAGGTTCCTGCCCAGGACGCTCACCCAGCACTTCTGCAGGGCAGCCCGCAATTTCGCTGATCCCTGTGAAGACTGGCCCCACCCCCGCAGTTCCGGGAGGAGGCCGGGCCTGTCAGTCAACACTGTCCGGGGTCCGCCTACACTGTCCCGCCCTTCCGGGGCGGGCACCACGCCCCCAAGCCAACCAGCTCTCCGATAAGTCCTTTAAGTGGCCTCTGTGATGAGCCCCTCCCAGGCGTGGGCGGTGTGGCCTTTGTCTCCGGCAATGGCGGGTCAGTTACCCCCACCACTCTTTCCGGCATCGCCAGCTTGCTGTTTGGAGTTTCCCGCGGAGCCTGGGGGCCTGTGTGGTTGCGCAGGGCTGGGCCTCCCCCTTCACAGCGGCCTCTAGCTGCTGTTTCCCTGGTGGCCCAGCAGCTCCGTTTTTGGCCCTCTTGCTGCCCCTCTGGTGCACTTCCCGCTCCCCCGCTCCAGCTTCCCGCAGGACTCTTCTCCTCCGCCTCTAACTCCGCGCGGAGCCTCCTCTCCCTGTTGCCGGGGTGAGTCTCTCACAGTCCCTCCCCTGCAAGAGTTCAATTCCGGGTTCCCTATGGCATTCGCCCTCGCTTCCCGCACTTCTCTGTTGAGACTTCCAGTCACCAGCGAGCCCGGAACTGGCCCCAGTCAAACGCGCCCCTCTGGGCAGAGCCGCCTCTGCCCAGAGCCGACCTCAGCCAGCTGGCCGGTCGGGAACGCCTCACCTACTGCCCTGCTGGCCTCCTCTGCCTCTGGGCTCTGCTCCCCTGTGTCCAGATGCTGCCCATTCCAATCCCTAGGGTCCTGAAGACGTCTCACGCTCCTTATCCTGTCCTCTAGCTGCTTTGGTACTCAAGAACACCATCAGCACTGCTCTCTACTCTGTCGCCATCTTCCCTCTCCATTTTCAGTTTTTTAAGGAAACCCCATACTGTTTTCCACAGTGGTTGCACCAGCCTACATTCCCACCAACAGTGCACGAGGATTCCTATTGCCCCACATCTTCGCCAACCCTTGTTGTTTGTTGATTTGTTGATGATTGCCATTCTGACAGGTGTGAGGTGGTATTTATTGTGGTTTTAATTTGCATCTCTCTGAAGATTTAGTCTTTTTTATTCTTTAAATCTGCAGTGTTCAATATGGTAGCCACTTAATATGTGGCTACTTCAAATTGAGATATACTATAAAATACATAGTGGATTTTGAAGAGTTAATACAAAAAAATTAAAACATGTCAATAACTTATATAATTATTACATGTTAAATGATATTTTAGATATGTTTACTAAATTAATCATTTTTCTTATTCTTTTCCTTTAAAACTTATTTTACTCAAATGCTATTTTTGTGAAATATATCACAGAAATGGTGTATTGCTGAACTCACTTTCATGAAAGTTGTCCTAGACACAATGCCAAACCCATAGTAAAAAATGAATTTGATTTCTGAGTCAGACCCCACACCCTCCAATAATACAACTCAACTTTATTTTAACCTACTGGAACTACAACTTATTCTTTTTTTGAGTTTTCCATCTTAGATAGTAGATTGATTTTTTTTTTTTTTTTTTTGCTATGCAGAGGTCTTATTTCTTTCAATACCTTATGTTTCTCCTCTACATATGTTTCACTAGTTGAAGCCTTCAGAAATAGTGGCACTTGCAGTGCTCAGCTGGTCCCAACAGAGTAGAAATAATGAAATCTACTAACGAGGTAAAAAAAAAAAAAAACCCTAAGATTTAAATAATTTTAAAAAATAGTATTCTAGCTATGTTTTGACCTTGTGGTTGACCTCCCATGTGGTTCTAAACTAACCACCAAAAAATTTGAATCTATTTTGGTAGAGATTATCTAAGTTCACATTTGAGTAATGAAGTTTACTATAGCATTAATAAGTTTTCCCAAGCACCCCCAGTTTGGGGGCCTTCATTGCTCGAAATCTCTATTTGCACTATCTATTTGAAAGGAATCTCATCCAATTTAAAGACTAATATAAGAATATATATTGCCTATGTACTTACATCATATACTTTAGTATTTGGTAACTTCTACCCCAAATTAGTCTCCACTGTCGTCATCTTTTCTAACCTAAAGATTGACTAGTTTCTCAACACACCAACTACTAGTTAACTGATATTTAAAACATAAATTGCTAATAATATCTCTATATTATACCCTCCAAACAAGCACACATTTTGTAACAGTAAGGAAGGTAGCATGTATTCTATGTAGTATACATCCACATTTTCTTACTTTTGTTTCCCTTAACTGCATTTGATCTTTCTAAGAGTGATTGCAAGCAACTTGATTTTCCCAACTTAGGAAATAATTCCACTCTAATTTAACCTGCAGTAATGCAGATACAAGAATACAAAACTATACGTTATTTAGTAAGATTTACTTATAACAAGCTTATTCTAAAGTAGTCATAAATTGAAGTTGGTTCCTATCCATTCAGCTACCCTATGTCTTTTGATTGGTGCATTTACTCCATTTACATTTAAGGTTGTTATTGACAGGTATTTATTTATTGTCATTTTTTCCCTTTGTATTTGTGTTCCTCTCTATGTCTCTCTGTTTCTTCATCTTCTTAAAATAGAACTTTTAGCACCTCTTGTAATGCTGGTTTGGAGGAGATGCATTTTTTTAGTCTTCTTTTGTCTGGGAAACTCCATAGTTCACCTTCAGTTTTGAATGAGAGCCATGCTGGGTAGTCTTGGTTGTAGTCCTTTGTTTTTCATTGCTTAGAATATTTTTTGTCATTTCCTTCTGGCTTGTAGTGTTTCTGTTGAGAAATCAGCAGATAACCTTATCGAAGCTCCCTTGTTATCAGCTGTTTTTCTCTTATTACCTTTAGGACTCTTTGTTTGAATGTTACCATTTTAATTATGATGTGACTTGAAGTGGGCCTCTTTGGGTTCATCTTCATTGGGACCTTCTGTGCTTCCTGGACTTGTGTGACTTTTTCTCTCCTCAAGTTAGGGAAATTTTCTGTCATTACTTTTTCAAACACATTTTCTACCACTTGCTCCTCTTCTTCTCCTTCTGGTATCCCTATGATGTGGACACTATTATGTCATTAGTTTTTCAAACAGGTTTTTTATCCCTTGCTCCTCTTCTTCTCCTTCCCTATGATATGGATGTTATTACGTTTCATGTTGTCCTGCAGCTCCCTTAAACCCTCTTCATTCTTTTTCATTTTGTAGCACTGTCTGGGAATTTTTTTTTGCATTGTCCTCCAAAACCCTGATTTGATCCTCTGCTTGATCTAGTCTACTTTGAATTCCTTTTACTGTGTTCTTCAATTTGGAAACTATATTCTTCATTTCCTCCTGGCTGTTATTGGTAGTTTCTATATCCTTTTTCAATGCTGGTGTAGTTTTCAATAAGTTCCTTGTAGCTCCCCTGGAGTTCTTTGTAGTTCCCAATAGTTGTTTGTAGTTTTCTTTGACATTTGCTGCACTCATTGAGCTTCTCTATAGTCATTATTTTGAGTTCCATGTTGATAGTTTGCTTGCCTCTATTTCATTTAGCACTCTTTCTGGGGCTTTCTCCTTTCTTTTCAATGGGGACTTGTTTCTTTGTCTCCCTATTTTAGGTGACTCTTCTTGTTTGCTTCTGCTCCTTTGTTTGGTCTCTATTCTTTTACTCAATATCTGTATATTCATAAAAATAATGTGGTATTATCTTACATGTTTTGAAAGCTCACAAAATGGTATGCTATACGTTATGCTTCTGCAACTTTCTTTGTTCATGATCAATTCTTGAGATCCATCCATGTTGATATATTTACTTTCGATTAATATATTTTAACTACTGTATAGTATTCCACTGCAGGGAAATAGCACAGTGTACTTTTCCATTCTCCTATTGTTAGACAGTTTGGGGTTTCCAGTTTTTTGCTTTTACAAATGTTGTGGCTCTGAACATTCTCATACATATGTTCTGGTGTAATATTTTCTCGAGTACAGTTTATTCTTTTTAAATATATTTTTATCCCCTAGATGGTGTGGCTCAGTGGATTGGCACTGGCCTGTGAACCCAAAGGTGGTTGGTTCAATTCCCAGTCAGGGAACGTAACCAGGTTGCAAGCCAGGTCTCCAGCCAGGTCCTTAGCTAGAGGCAGGTGAAAGACAACCATACATTGATTCTTCTCTCCCTTTTTTCCTCCATTCCTGCCCTTCTCTCTGAAAATAATGAATAAAATCTTTTAAAATTTTTTACTCTTGAAATAATTCTGGACTTACAGAGAAATTACAAAAATAGTACAGCGTTCCCATATAACATTCACCCAGCCTCCCTGATAAAATATGACGTGACCATAGTACAATTAAAATCCAAAAAATTAACATTGGCAAAATAATATTAACTAAGTTAGAGCAGTGTTTTTAAAACTTTATGTTGTGTCCTGTTAATTAGAGATTCTCAATTTTGGCTACACATTGGAATCACCTGGGAACTTCAAAAATTTCTAATATTAGAGTCTCACTCCCTAGCTGTTCTAATTTGTTTGGTTGCAGCTTTGGAATAGAGATTTAAAAACTCCCCAGGTGATTACAAAATGCAGCCAAGATTGAAAACAACTGCATTAGTAGGTCATGAAAGCAATTTAATTCATCATGCTGAGCATTAAAAAATGAAATGGAATAAAATAGAAGATATCACAGGGCTTTGCATGCAGGGTAAAAATTCTTGCAGAAAATATTTGCTTCAATTATAAATACACATTGTGTTAAAATTATTCCATAATGTCACTCAGCACAAAAAACATCTCAAGCTGCTATCTAGGTTATAGATCTGGGAGTGAAATTGCTGAATCAAAAATTTATGCATCTTTAACTTTACTATATGTTGCCAATCTGTTTCTTACACTGCCAACAGTGTATGATACCTCAATTGTCCTGCTTTCTCTCCAACACCTGATACTGTCAGTCAGTTTACATTTTTTCCTATTTGACTGATGTGAAATGGTTGCTTGTGGTCTTTAGGCATCTCTCAGATGACTGGAATGGTTGAGTACCATTTTACATGTACATCAATCAGGTTTCCTTTTCTGGAAATTGCCTCTTTATATCTTTTGCCCATTTAAAAACATCCTTTTAGCCCTGGCTAGGTGTCTCAGTTAACTGGAACATCGTTCTGTACACCAAAAGGTTGTAGGTTCAATTTCCAGTCAGGGCACATACCTAGGTTGTAGGTTTGGTTCCCAGTTGGGGTTCATGTGGAAAGCAACAGATTGATGTTTCTCTTTCATGTTGATGTTTTTCTCTCTCCCTCCTTTCCTCTCTCTCTAAAATCAATAAAAATGTATCCTTAGTGAGGATTTTTAAAAAGAAAATTAAAAAAACATCTTTTTACAAAGCTTATTGATGTATTTATTATGTAGTCTGGATATCAATTCTCTATCAGATACCTGTGCTGCACATATCTTCTAGCACTTTGTAGCTTGTCGTTACATTTTAAAAAACAGTATTGGTAGAACAAGATTTTATTTATTTATTTATTTGAGAGAGGAGAAGGGAGGGAAGGAGAAAGAGAAGGAGAGAAATTTTGCTGTATAAGAGATTGATTGTTGCCTCTTGCATGCCCCAAACTGGGGGACCTAGCCTACAACCCAGGCATGTGCCCAGAATGGGAATTGAACCTGCAACCTTTTGGTTCACAGGCCAGCATTCAATCCAGTGAGCCATACCAGTGAAGGCACTGAACAGAATTTTTATTTAAATGAAGTCACATATATATCAATCTTTAACTTTAGGGTTTGTGTTCCTTCCATCTTTTTAAAATAAATCTTTCTTACTGAAATCATAAAGATGTTCTCCTTTGTTTTCTTCTAGAACCTTAAGCATCATGTTTCTCACATTTAGGTCTTTAAGGCCCTCTTGGACTTTATTTTTTAATGAGATTATTGTAGATTATCATGTGATTTGGGAAAATATCTTGTACTGGGGATCAGTTCATAGACTTTGTCCGGTTTCCCAGTTGTAACACTTTGCAAAATTACAGTATAACTTTACAACCACAATATTGACATGGATGGAATCCATTGATCTTAGTTGGATTTTCCAGTTTTACTTGTGCTTGCGTGTATTTGTGTTAAATTCTATAACATTTTATTTCCTAGGCAAGTTCTTGTGTCCATGACCACATCAAGACATGGGATTTTTCGTATTGCCCTTTGTAACCACACTCAACTCCCTCTACTGTCTATACTGTGGTTCTGTCCCTAAACCCTAGCAAGCACTAATATGCTCTTTATCTCTGTAATGTCAGTTCAATAATGTTATATAAATGGATCCGTGAAGTATGTAACTTTTTAGGACCAACCTTTTCACCAGCATAATTCTCTGGAGATTCATCTAGATTTTTGCATATATCATTAGCTCATTCCTTATTATTGGAGATTAGAATCTCATGTTATAGCTGGTGCTTTGGTTTGTTTTTCTATTCACCCATTGAAGGACATTTGGGTTGTCTTCAGTTTGGGACTATTACAAATCAAGCTTTTATAAACATTTGTGTACGAGATTTTGTATGAACATTAGTTTTAAAGTCTGTGGAATAAATGTCCAAAAGTGTAGTCACAGAGTGGTATGGAAGTTACATTTTTAGTAATAAACAAATTGCTAAGTAATTTTTCACAGTGGCTGTAATTATATTCCCACCAGCAATGTATGAGTGATCTGTTTCTCCACATTCCCCCTACCCACAGTATTTGATGGTGTCATTATTATTTTTTAAAGATTTTATTTATTCTTAGAGAGAAGGGCAGGGAGGGAGAAAGAAAGGGAGAGAAGCATTCATGTACAGTTTCCTTTCACCTGCCTCCAGCTACGGACCTGGCTGGAGACCTGGCTTGCAACCTGGTTATGTGCCCTGGCTGGGAATCAAACCAGTGACCTTTGGGTTCCCAGGCCAACACCTTATCCACTGAGCCACCAGTCAGGGCTGTGGTGTCATTATTTTTATTAGAGACATTCTAACAGGTGCACAATAATATCTCATTATGTTTGTAATTTGCAACCCTTGCTGGATAATGATGCTGAGCATCTTTTCACATGTTTTTTGCAATCTTTATACCGTTTTTATGAAAGAGATCTTCATGCCTTTTGCCCATTTTCAAATTTTGACTTATTAGTTACTATTCAATTTTGTGACCTCTTCCTATATGCTAGATACAAGTATTTTGTTAGATATTTGCTTTGAAAACATTTTCTTCCAATCTGCATTTGTCTTTTAATCCTTTTCATATGAGTCTTTGAGAACAAAAGTTTTATATATTAATCAGGTTCAAATTATTGATTTTTCCTTTTACAGATTGTCCTTCTGATGTCAAGTCTAACAACCCTTTACCTAATTCTAATTCCAAAGATTTTGTCTTATTTTTATAAACGTTTTATAGTTTTGTTTTGCTTACCTTTAAATTCATAATGCACTTGGAGTAAATTTTTACACAAGATGTGAGGTTTTGATTTGTGTGTGTGTGTGTGTTTGTGTGTGTGTGTATGTATGGATGTCCAATTGCTCTAATACTATTTGTTGAAAAGGCTATGTTTCCTCCATTGGATTAATTTTGCACATTTACTTAAAATCAATGGGGCATATTTGTGTGAATCCCCTTAGGTTTCTAACCATTTCTTTTTTATTGTATTTTTCCATTACCACTTATCCCACCTATACCCTTTTCTCCCCCACAACCACAATGCTGTTGTTCCTGTCTATGAGTCTTTTTTCCTTTTTGCTCAATTCCTCCACCCTCTAATCTCCACTGTAGCTGTGACCCTGCTCTTTGTGAGTCTGTTTCTATTTTGCTTGTTCAGTTTGTTCACTAGATTCCACTTATGAATGAAATCATATGGTATTTGTCTTTCTTTGACAAATTTCACTTAGCATAATGTTCTCCAGGTCCATCTGTCAGGATATGGGGCCATCTGACATGGAGGCAGAACATATCTTTGGACTTTGACTGTACCTTTGACTTTGACTTTAACTTTGGACTTTAGTTAAAATTGTAACAGTCAATGTTTACACACCTAGCCTGTTTGGAATGTGATAATGGAACTGGCTGGGAAACTCTTGGGAACCAGTTAATGAAGTTAACCTGTCCAGAGATCCCTGGTGAGGTGGTATAATGAAGCAGATTGCCTAACACGTTAGTGGACTTTTGGTTAATGATCTAATTTTCCTTTGAGGTGTACACCTGTGTAACTGCATGTAGCAGCTAGGCTAAAAACCCAACCCAGTGCTGTCAAGTCAAAGATGACTTATCTAAGTCTCTTCCATTGCTGCTTCCTGTTTTTCCCATTCCCTGTTTTCCTTCTTACAATAAATCTGTTGCTTGATTCTACTACAGTGGTCCCTGGATGTGAATTCTCTGAGCAATGCTGTCCTGGCACCATACACATACTCACAAATGGTTAAATTTTCTTTTCATGGCCAAGTAGTATTTAATTGTGTAAATATCCAGTAATTGTTTTATCCACTCACTTACTGATGGACACTTGGGCTGCTTCCATATCTGGCAGTTGTAAATAACGCTGAAATGAACATAGGGGTGCTTATGGTCTTTTGAATTAGTGTGTTTTGGGTTCTTTCAGATATATTCCCAGAAGTGGGATTGCTGAGTCAAAAGCTAGATTCATTTTAAATGTTTTGAGGTATCTCCACACTGCTTTCCACAATGGCTGCACCAATATAAATTCCCACTAACCGTGCAAAAGGGTTCCCCTTTCTATTCATCCCTGCCAGCAATGTTGTTTGTTGATTTATTGATGATGGCCAGTCTGACAGGTATGAGATGGTATCTCATTGTGGTTTTAATTTGCATTTCTCTCATAATTAGTGGCATTGAGAGTCTTTTTATATGTCTATTGGCCATCTGTATGTCCTTTTTGGAGAAGGGTCTATTCAGGTCTTTTGCCCATTTTTAAATTGAATTGTTTTTTGTTTTGAGTTTGCAAGTTCTTTTTTTTTTTTTTTTTCTATTACACACTTGTATTTTATGACATAAAACTTAAGATCTCAAATTCATCTTTTTCAGGCAAAATAACTGAAAAGTAAAAAATTAAAGCCAGATTGTAGGTATACGTTGAGAGATGGAGATAACTTTCCAGGTAGGTCACTATATGTGTGCACACACTTTCTTTGGGCCATTTCTGTTATTCAATTCTTCCTCCTTTTATTTAAAGCTAAACTCAGAAATTCTCTGAAAACCCGATGGTGTTGTGGAGATCCCTCCTCACTTACCCAACCAATGAGATAGGGGACTTTGCAGGGTAGGCAGAGACACAGAAGTATGTCATGGAGAAAAAAAATCTCTCTAGTAAGAGGCTGACTTTCAACTTAGTAATAGTACATTACTGTTCATAACATATATATATATATAATTTAGCTTAAATTATTATTGTATAAAAACATACATAAGATCTTATAAAGAAACTATCAAATGACCGATGCTTGATAATCCTCTTTAAGGAAATAGACTATAATGAAACTAATTATTGGCTAAATTCCATCAATTTTTTTGAATTCTCTTTGATTCTTTCTCTTGGTCTTCTGTTATCCTTTCCGCAGGTCGCTTCTTCAACCCCTTCATTTTCCTGGTTTGTAGTTTGCTCAAGTCTTGCTTCTGCATATGAATCCTTCCATAAGTTGTACCAAAAGTATCATGGGAGATATTTTTCTTCTTCTTTGGCTTGAGGGCTTTTGGCATTTTCATGGATAACTTATAAAGGTCATCTGACGCCAGGTGTGTCCTCCTCAGAACCAGATCCAGTGAGGATCCCATCTCTTCTAATTCAATCCGTGGTGTTCTGCAGCCAGATTTTTTCAACAGCAACTTATAGGTTCGAAAGTAAATCTTCCCATTCAGTGCAGTGAAGTGCAGGACATACTCTAAACCAGCCAGGTGGATATTTGATACTGTGGGGCCTCTGAAAAAATCAATAAGAAGACTTTTTAGCCTTCTGTAGTCTTCTGTTACATCAAAATCATTACCAGCAAATATTAACATGGGTTTTGTTCCCTCAGGGCATTTACTATTCTTGATATCTTTTAGAGAGACAAACTTCTCAATACCTAATTCAATCATATCCAGCACATGGTAGTCATACATACGACTTATTACTAGATTGTTTGGCTGCTTCTTATTATAGGAGCCAAACATAAATAAAGAACAATCTTACTTCTTTGAAAAGAATTCCAATGATGTCTGATCCTCAAATGGTCTTGTTATGTTTTTCTTTTTATACAGGACTCCATATGGTTTTTTCAGTGCATACACATCTCTAAGTACTTGCATCGCTGTTGAGTTTGCATTTCCCCCCTTAATAAGCATGGCATTTTTAATATTTTCACTGAGTTTCGGTTCTCTCTTCTCAAGGAATCTCTTGGCCCTTTTCGTTTTGGGTTTTACAACCCGGTCCAACGCGTCCATTGCTTCCGCTGTACGAAGAGACTGCCGCAAGTTCTTTATAAACTTTGGATAATGCCCCCCTATAAGATGCACTGGTGACTATGTCCTCACATTCAATGGGCTGTGCTTTCATTTTGTGGATGGCTTCCTTTGTTGTGCAAAAATGTTTTAGTCCTAGTTTTTTCCCCTGCCCCTTCATTGGTGTACAGAGATGCCTTTAATTTCTGAACATTAACTTTGTATCCCACCATTTTGCCATATTCACTTATTAGGTTGAATAGTTTTTTGGTGGAGTCTATATAGATTTCTATGTACACTATCATGTCATCTGCAAATGATGACAGTTTTACTTCCTCCTTTCCAATTTGGTTTCCTTTTACTGCTTCTTCTTATCTGATTGCTGTGGCTATAACTTCCAATACTATGTTGAATAAAAATGGTGAAAGCAGGCACCTTTCTCTTATTCCTGATCTTATGCGGAAAGCTTTCAGTTTTTGCCTGTTGAATATGAAGTTGGCTATAGGTTTCTCATATATGGCCTTTATTATGTTGAGGTATGTTCCCTCTATTCCCACTTTGCTGAGTATTTTGATCATAAATAGGAAAAATCCCATTTACTGTAGCAGCATGAAGAATAAAATACCCAGGAATAAACTTAAACAAGGAGATAAAAAGATCTGTAGTTAGAAAGCTACAGAAGACTGAAGAAAGTAAGGAAGATACAAATAAATGGAAGCATATACCATGCTCAAGTATTATAATTAGCATCATTAAAATGTCCATACTACCCAAAACAATATATAGATTTAATTCCATCCTTATTAAAATACCAATTACGTATTTCACAGATTTAGAACTAATATTTCAAAAATTTATATGAAGCCAAAACCAACCCCAAGTAGCCTAAGCAATCTTGAAAAAGAAAAAACAAAGTAGGAGGGATCACAATACTTGATATCATACTACTTTCCAAGGCCACTGTATCAAAACATTCTGATACTGGTATGAGAACAGACATATAGATCAATTGGACCAATACTAATTGATTATGTGTTTCAGGATCTGAGTTTTTGGGGAACCAGACAATTTCAAGAACATTCTAGTATTTATCAAAAAGCATCACCAACATCATAAAGTCATTTTTGTTGAAATAATACTGTTATATCAAGTGACAGATGGTTGAGTTCATTTAGTATAGAAAGCTTCTTTTATTTTTGCCATGTCAAATAAGACATTAGTTGAATTAGCCCAACCCCAGTGTTTATTTGGTTCTTTTCAAGTTCTGGGCTTGCTGGTTTTGTCTTGTCCTCTTGGAGGCACTGTACATAAGGAGCAGTTTTCTTCCTTTAAAACTACAACTTGGAACACATTTGATTTGTAGTCCATAGAAATCACTGGTACTAAAGAGAGATGCTATTTTCAGCATGGAGGATAGACCTTGAGAAAGATCAGCCAGATATTCCAAGGCCTGATACTATGATGCTCACAGACCTCTGTGATGTTTACCTTATAAGCTTGGCAGCAATGGATTCTTGGCAGTACCTAACCCTAACTCTCCAAATTGCCCGCTTCCTTTGCACATGACACTAAGGTTGCTGCAGTTTATGAGGACCATTATAAAGACCAGTGGGAACTGGATGTTAGCAAAATGCACACAGAGAATTGTTCTTGTAGAAATTCTGGTCATACAGCAAATATTTATTGAGTGCCTGTTTTGCACCAAGCAGTATGCTAAGTGATTGAAATACATAAATGAATCAGGTAAAGGTTCTTCTTTCCTGGAGCTTACATTCTTGCAGGGGAAGAAAGGTAAATATGATCCAGACATTAATTTTATGACAGGGTATTAGAAGGCAATATATGCTTATAAAAATGAAAGAGTAAAAAAGAATAAGGTGGATAGGGAGTACAATGTATCAGCGTGTGGGATGTTGTGAACTTGGGGCAGAACACTATATTAAATAGGATGCTTTGGATAAGCCTCATTGAGAAAATGGTTTAAGTAAATACTTGAAGGAGGTGATGGAGTTAACCTGATGAAATTCTGGGAAAAGAGCATTCTAGGAAAAGGGAACCATCAATGCATGGGCACTGAGGCAGGAGTGAGAAACACATGTTTGAAAAACAGCAAGGAGACCAGTATAGCTGGAACAGAAAGAGCAAGGAAAGTGGCAGAAGAAGGTCAGACAGGAAACAGAAGAAGAAAACAAATAGTATAGTGCCTTATGAAACATTTTAAGGACTTGAAGTTTTCCTCAGAATGAAATGGGGAGCAAAGCAGTGACTTGATATGATTTAATATGTTAGGATTTCTTTGGCTGCTGTGTTGATAATATATAATAGGGGACAAGGGCCAAAGCATGGAGACTATATATATATATATATATATATATATATATATATATATATATATAGTGGTACATTTATACAACGGAATACTATCCAACAATAAGAATAAACTATTTATACACACAACCACATTGAATTTCACATGCATTACACTAAGTGAAAAAGACAGACTCAAATGGCTATATGAGATCTGTCCCGAAAGTATCAGGCCAATGTCAATATAATTAAAACAGTTTGCACAGTGGATACTTTTGGGACAGATCTCATATAATTCATAATTCTAGTTCTGCAAAAAGCAAAACTAAAGGAACAGAAAAACAGGTATCAATAGTTGTCAAGGAATGGGAATATTGATAGGAGTTGACTATACAGAGGCACAAGGAAATTTTAAAGGTATTGAAAATTTCCTATATCTTGATTATGATTGTTACACAATCCTGTGTGTTCATCAAATCTCACAGACCCATACTCTGAAAAGGATGGATTTTGATTGTATATAAATTAAACTTCAATAAATGTAAATTAAAGTATTGGCCTTGGCTGGTGGCACAGTGGATAAGGTGCAGGCCTGCGAACCCAAAGGTCACTGGTTCAATTACCAGCCAGGGCAACATAACTAGGTTGCAAGCCAGGTCTCCAGCCAGGTCTGTAGCTGGAGGCAGGTGAAAGGCAACCATACATTGATGTTTCTCTCCCTCTCTTCCTCTCTCCTTTCCCCTCTCTCTGAAAAATAATAAAATATTTTAAAAAATAAATAAAATATTATATAGCCTATTATTCAGTTTGCTGGGATTGGACACATATTAATTGAAAGAAAATAAATGAATCATCAGGAGATCCAAGATGGCAGCAGAGTAGTTAGAAGCTACACTCACCTCCTCTGAGGATCAAACTGGATTACAACTAAATTATAGAAAAAGCATCCTGAATAACTAAATGAACACTGGCCAGAGAAAGAGCCTTATAACCAAGGACTTATAAAAGAAACCACATCTATAGTAGGGGGTGAGGCAGTGCAAGAGCACTGGTTGGGCTCCCACAGATGGCAGCTGAAGTTCCAGAGGGATATTTCCGTGGCTGATATTTCCCCCTGAGAAGTGTGGGGTCTAACCCCCAACTGGACTCCCCAGCCTACAGTACCAGAACTGGTAAAGACACGCACATAACACCCAGCTGTGAAAAGCAGGAGAGACAGCTAGAGATGCAGCCACTCCCTTAAAGGACCAATGCATGAAATTTCATTTGAAGCCACTTATCATGGGCTTCCACAGAGGGTGGGCAGAGTGGACTAAAACTGTGTGAGTAAAGTCTGAGATTGGTGTCTCTGGGGAGAGTGCTGAAGGGTCAGCCATTAGTGTCCCTGTGCTCAATCATTCCCCATACTGCAAAAGCTATCTTCCTCAGGTGGAGATGTCCCTTATATGAAGCATCAACCTGGAGGAAAGCAATAGCCCTACCTGCAAGAATCCCTCTTGCCTCACCCTGAGGAGGTTAAGCTCTGATGAGTACAACTGGAGGTTCTTTAAGTGACTAAACCTAAAAGACAGCCTGCATGTAGAGGCAGATCTCTGGGCACTTTGAGACTTCAGCTGACCCTACCCAGACCCAGTGCTGGTAAAAGCCAGCCTAGCTGCACAGATTGGTCCTTTCAACATACACCCAGGCTGGGCAGAGGGAACCACAAGCTCTAAATCTCTGATAGCTTCAATCTGGTTGCCAAAGGCCAGTCACAAGCAGCAAATGACATATGTCTCCATCAGAATCTTTGCATATCTACCTAATACATAGAAACAAACCCAAAGATGCATACAAAATGGAAAGACAAATAAAAGGGCCCCAAATGAAAGAAAAAGAGAATTCTCCAGAAAAACTGCTAAATGAAATGGAGGCAAGCAATTTATCAGGTATAGAATTCAAAGTAATGATTATGAGGGAGAATTCCCCCTCCCCCAAAATGGGATTATCTTCTGGAGTTCAGGCCCCTTGTAGTATAGGCTCTTCCTGCTTGGTAAGTGTCCTAGAAATCTGTATCAATGTACCAGCTGGCATTGTCGTGAGAGTCTGTTCAGCTTCAATGGATGTGTTTTTTTCCAAGACTCTAACTGAATTTGCCCATTTCATGATGGGTGACATACTAGCTTACCTGCTCACACTGCATTGAGTGTTTAGCAGTTTTTAACCAAAAATGGCATGATCCCTATGCTCCACTTCTTCCCATTCACCTGATTTTGCCCCAAGTGCCTTTTTTTGCTTGTTTGTTTTTTTCCCTGGAGGAAAAAGTCCTCAAAGGGAATTTTTTTCCAATGTGAAAAAGGGGAAACAAAAACTGGCAAAAGCACAAAAAAGCATGAAAAGCAATGAGTTCAAAAAAAGTTTGAAGCCCTGACTGGTGGCACAGTGGATAAGTGCTGGCCTGCGAACCCAAAGGTCACTGGTTCGTTTCTCACCCAGGGCACATAACCAGGTTGCAATCCAGGTCTCCAGCCAGGTCTGTAGCTGGAGGCAGGTGAAAGGGAACCATATATTGACATTTCTTTCTCTTCCCCTCTCTCTGGAAATAATAAATTTTTTAAATCTTTAAAAAATCAGTTTGATCAGTGGAAAAATTTCTCAGTAGGTGTATTGCATCAAATAGGGAGTACTTTGAAGGTGACTGATATTTAAACATGTAAGAATAAATATACAATTTTTATAAATAAATTTGTTTTGGGGGTACCCTTCAGATAAGGATGCCAAAAAATGGGCCAGGTGGAGACAACCTTGAAAAAGGACTGGTCAGAAATAAAGAATGAAATATCTGAAATAAATAATACACTGGAAGGAATAAAAAATAGGTTAGATGAAGCAGAGAACAGAATTAGCAATATGGAAGACAAGGTAGGAAACAACCCCACCAAATCAGAGATGAAAAATTAAAAAAAAAAATTTTAACTGAGGGAAGGGAGAAGATGGTGGCCAAGTAGGTGGAAGCTGAGTCCACTTGCTCTTGTCTCCAACTTGAATACTTAGCTGATCTTCTGAAAAATAAACTGATCATTCAACAGAATCTTAGTTGATATGATGTTTGGAAGCCAAGGAGTACAGAAGATTCTTCACAAAGAGCAGTAAGGAGATTTTATAGGTTGAAGGGGAAGTACCCAAGGCATGGTGCCTGCAGCTGTGGAGAACCTGGTCAGAGATCACAGCTCTTTGCCTCCCTATCCTCTCAGAGCACAGGATCACAACTAGAGCTAGGAATGACTTGGATATACAACATTGGGTTGATCTAGGCTATACATACACACAGCAACACATCCATAGCTGTAGTGGCAAAGGACAAGCCAGAGAGAAAGAGGAATTATATCTACACCTGTGTCAGGTAGAGACAAGCTGTGGCCAGCCCTGACTGTGAGAAACTTTTGCATTTTTGTAGAGGTGATATGTGAACAAAGCCAGACAGTGACTCAGTGGGAGTCCTGGGGACACTTTTTGAAAGGTGAGTTGGGGTGTACTGGGCAGGGAGGGACTCTGTGCACAGCTTCCCTGACAGCAAGAGGAACAATTGAGGGTGCTGTTTGCTCCTACTGAGTGCAACTGGGCAGAGAAATCAGGAAGATGCACAACAAGGGGATTTCTTAGCCCCAGCAGCTAGCAGGCTGGAGGCCGCACAGAGTGAAGGACTGTGTCTGCTATGAGGGCAGTAGGCTGGGAATTGGAGGCAGGAGTGGAGCAACTGAGATTATTTATAGTCAGATAGAGCTGCCTTCCCCAGGGAGATCAACCTCTGACAAAGTAAAGGAAACACCCAGCCCCAACCTGGGAAAGATGTGGAGAAAGGGGAACCCTTTTGCAGTGTTGGTGGAAATATAGATTGGTGCAGCCACTATGGAAAACAGTATGGGGATACCTCAAAAAACTAAAAATATAATTGCCTTATAGCCCAGCAATTCCTCCAAAGAAACCCAAAACACTAATTTGAAAGAATATATGCACCCCTATGTTCATCACAGCATTATTTACAATAGTCAAGGTATGGAAAGAGCCCAAGTGTCCATCAGTAGGTGAGTGGATAAAACAAGTATAGGATGTTTACACAATGGAATGCTACTTAGCCTTAAAAAAGAAGAAAACTTTACCCTTTGTGACAATGTAGGTAGACCTGGGGAACATTATGCTAAGTGAAATAAGTCAGTCAGAAAAAGACAAGTACCATATGATTTCACTCATATGTGGAATCTAATGAACAAATTGAATTAACAAGCAAAATAGAAACAGATTAATAGATAGCAGGCTGACAGCTCTGCAAGGGGAGATGGAGAGAGAGAGCAATAAGAAAAAAGAACAGATGGACTTGGACAACAGTGTGGTGATTGTGAGGGGGAGGGTTGGTGGGAAGAAATGGAAGAAGGTATGGGGGATAAGTGGTAATGGATAAAAATACAACAAAAATGTAAAAACCTAGAAACGAAATATTTTTAAAAAGAGAAAAGTGAATCGATGAACTTGATGTGGTATTTGTAATAAGGAAGAGCATTTGTCTTTTCTGAATCGAGTTTCTGCTTCTAGGTCTCTTGTAAAATATTAAAAACCCTTTATTTTGATGCCAAGTTCTAGGATCTAAAAATGGTGATTAATCTAGTCCACTAAATGTCAAATGCACTGTGTGTGACCATCATAGACTCTGATGATCCTAGTGAGGAAAGAGCATGTTGATGAAAACAGTCACGCAAACCATTTGGCAGTATTGGTATGATGAATGTTTCTTGTTTCTGTTCCTTCCTGCTGTGAGGTTTGTAGCTGTGTTTCATGTGTAGAAGAAGACAGCTTTGAATTGTGCCCCAGAGAGAAATGAAACATTACATTTTCTGGAAGGATTTTTTGAAATGTCTTTTGTACAGATTTAGCCCAACAGACTTTTCCAAATAGTTTGCTCCAGTTTGCATTTGTGGATTTGTTTAGAGTAGCTGTAGAGAAATACAGTTCCCAGCCTCAGGCTTCCAGATTCTATCTTTGCAACGCTGTTTTAGAGGCTTACAGTTTGAGTAATTCCCTCAGCATTCTTATGAGAACCCATCAAAATATAACAAATTATCTTGGCCTGCTGTCTTCAATTTGCAAAGTTCCAAGCAGACAAGAATTGTGGTACCTTGTCAGAAATAAAGGCAGGCTCTACATCCATCCCAGGTCCTTGACCTCCCAGTTCTCATGATTAGATTTGATAGAAACTTCTAGTTGTCCTAGCTAGATAATAGTTTATAGGCCATTGACACTAGATGGATTACAGCCACAAAAATTAGTCTTTGACTGCAAGTTGCCTGTAGCTTATCTTAATGCCACAGAAGGCATTGAAATGAGTACCTCTAATTAGCCAGCCATATAGCTTGGCTACATACATGAGCCCTACCAAACACAGTCAATCAAAGTTTATAGGCTTGTTTCCATTCAGTTCCCAGCCTCATCTGCCCTTTCCTACCTCTGAGCCATTTATGTTGCTGTTTCCTCCACCTAGAATACTTTCTTGCTCCCAAGCCCCTCAGGTATGCCTGCTGAAATTCTCCACTTCTTATAAGGCCACATTTCCATCCCCTATCCTCTGGGAGTCCCTACTAAAACTTTTTCCTGGAATACTTCTACCCTCCATTTACCATCCTATGTAATATACATGTCCCTGTCTTTATATTCTTTATAGACCACAAGTGATGAGAGGACAAAGACAGGATTTAGTCATCCCTGTCCAAGTTCAACTGGCCCCTTCCTGCATCCCTGCTGCTCCATATCTCATCTTGGATACACAACAGAATAGGCAATCAGAAAATGTTTCTGTGGAAATCCAGAAATAAGAATGAGAAAATGATTAAAATTTTCTCTTTGCATTAACCCCTGGGAAATCATACAAGCTTTGAGTGTATGCCTTATGACATTCAAATATCTAATATTGTCTTTAAGTGTTTAGAATTTAAATACATAAAACCTCAGTTAAAGTTCAGACTTCAGACTTCAAAACTCCATGGATTTCTTCCACCCCCCACATAGATATTAAAAATCACCTCAGCAAACAAAAACGAATGCCTGCCTGAATTTGAGAAAATTGTGGATTCTGATTGTTTAAAAAAACTTCAAAGCAGATGGGAACTGAACAGTATTTAATTCAAAAAGTTTGTTTTGTTTACAGGTGAGACACACTATTCCCTATATAAATGGCAGCACAAGGCTGGGTTGTCAATTAGAGAAAGAAACAAAAATCTAGGAGTTGAGTTCATCTGATTTTAAACTTGAATTATTTACTGTTGAAACTTATATAAGATTAGATCTCTGTGCTTAAACTCTGAATCAAGCTTAATGGGAGGAGATATTGCAAATAAACAATGTTCTCTCAAATGGTGTTTTTAATACTTCCATTGAAAAGGAAATCTAGCTGAGCATTTTATTGCAGACATTGATAACTTGATAAATTAATTTTTTTCAAACCTGAATATATTTTTAAGATTTTATTTATTAATTTTAGAGAGAGGGGAAAGGAGAGAGGCAGAGAAGAAGAGAAGCATCAACGTATGGTTGCCTTTCACCTGCCTCCAACTACAAACCTGGCTGGAGACCTGGCTTGCAACCTGGTAATGTGCCCTGGCTGGGAATTGAACCAGCAACCTTTGGGTTCGCAAGGCCAGCACCTTACCCACTGAGCCACCAGCCAGGGCTTGATAACTCAGTAAATTCTGATGATCCATGTGCATCCTTAATAAGGTGCTCCTTGATGACTTACAGGTGCAGCAGGGCTTATGAAGTCTGGCTTAGCACACAAAAAGTTTTGGGTTCGAATCTTGTTTCAGCTAATGAGTTGGGCAAGTCCCTTCTCCTCCCTGGGTCTCACTTTCTACATCTAGAAAGAATTTAATTATGGTTTTATATTTTTTAATGAGCCTTGGGTAATGAGGTAAAGATAGTTAAGTTGCAGTTCTCCCACTGTTTTGTTTCATTGTTCATTATTTATTTTATTTGCAAGCAAATCCTATAGTTTTTAAGAATGCTTAACAATTTAAAAGACAGATGTTGTATCAATATGCTTAAATGTCTCTGTCATTTCATGTTTCTGGATGCATTAACCTTCTCATCATTATGACAGCTCAATGTTAAAGCCAAACAAAAAAATATTAAAATCTGTCAGTTTCCTTATTTGCATATTACTATGGACAATATCATTAAACATATTATATTAAAGCAGTATCCTTTAGCTTAACTTTCTCATTCTCCACCTACAACACACTGTTTAATGAATGCTTCTGCCACATTGTGGCAATGAGGAGTCAGGAAGGTCAGACCTTAAAGTGTACTGGGAAATTGGGTTGTCAGCACTCAGCATCTGGCCATTACACCACTAATATTTGTGTATCACCCCAACTGTGGTTGCATACAAGAGATCTGTTTGTGGGCCTTGACACCACAAATTACACTCTGCTTTATTTGAATCCATCCAAGAGTGACCTGATCACTGGGACTAGAAACCTGATCACGGTTTGGACACATAGAAAAGTAATTCAGCTTTTAGAGGAAATGACCTACTTCTCACACAGATGTTTTGACTTGCTAAAATGGGCCTTATTAAAGTGAGGTTTATCTAACTGAAAGGACCCATTTTGTTGCTATGCATTGATTGACTATCCAGAGTCAGTTTCCTTCAGAGGGATTGAGGGCATTGAGCTAGCTGATATCCAAGGTCCCATTAGCAGAGAATTTCAGTACACATGGCCTATGAAAACAGATATCTCATGTCTGATATCTGCTGTTCAAAGACATACTTCTAATTCTCCCTAATTTATATTCTTACATTTACAGGATGTTAATGGCTCTTCCATCTGCTTCAAGAAGGGAGGTGGAAGGTTGGAAAGATAGTGACAGAGTAGACAGCAGTGTTGGTGGCATTCTTGAGTTGCCAGAGCAGCTGGAGGAAAGGGCAAGGAGCACAAGATGTCTGCAGGTTCCTATGAATTCAAACGGTAAGCATCTGGACTCAGGGGTGCACAGTCCAGAGGTTGCAGAGACCTACAGGAGAGCAGGTGAGACAGTTCCAAACTGGCTGGTGGACTGAGGTTGGCTCTAGGCAATGGCAGTTCTGCCCAGAGCGGCAGCTGTGACTGGAGACAGCTTCAGGCTCCGTGGTGAATTGAAATCTGAGCAGTGAAGTGTGGACAGTGAGTGCAAACTCCAGAGGGAATGAGGAATTGAACACCTGCAGGGGAGGATCTGGAGTCTGAGACAGAGGAAGTTCCTCCCAGGGCCAGAGGCGGAGGAGGAGAGACCCAAGGGGAGCAGGAGCGAGGGAACAGGGAAGTGTACCTGCCAGAGCAGAGAGAGGGCCAAACACTGTGCCACTGCGCCACCTGGGGAGAGGGCAGCTCAGAGCCCCAGCAAGGCAGGAGGCCCAACCCCATGCACTCACACCAGTGTGTAGGTTCCCACAAAAACTCAAAATTACATGCCAGGAACTTGCAGCTGGTGCAACTAGTATGCCCATTGCAGGCAACCAAGGCCTCCTCGAGGAGCTAGAGGGGGAGGTGTAGCGTTAGCCAGCAGCCTGCACTGTGGACCCTCTGGGGAGCCAGGCATGCATCACAGAGGCAGGAGTGAAAAACTCCTCAAAGAGCTGGACTGCTTGGAGAGATAGCTTTCACCAGCAGGCGATCTGTGGGGCCCCAGAGGAGACAGATGCTGTTTGTGGACAGGGGCTATGACCTCTGAGGGCAGTAGGGTTAGGGTCAGCCATCACAGGAGCCATCAAGGTTGCAGGCCACCCCACATTGGACCCAGGTGCCCATCACAGGAAGGAATCTCCTCCAGGAGCTAGAGGGGTTGAGCAGCCATAGACACCCCAGAAGCACCCTGCAGGACTTCACACAGAACCAGTGACAGAAGGGAGGGCACCAAAACACCAGCAGAGCAGAAACCCAGCTAGGCTACTGGAGGCTCAGCCTACCTGGGGGTTGGCACTCAGAATCAGCCCTGACTGTGACAGCCATAGGCCCTGCCACTCCAAGACCACACAGCTTGCTTGTAGACTGCAGAGATTTGATCAAGAAAAAGAGGCAGAGGATCAAAGATGGCGACAGAGTGGAGACCAGTGCTGGCACTTATTGATAATTTCTATGTCCTTTTTCATGCTGGTGTAGCTCTCACTAATTTCCTTGTAACTTCCCTGGAGTTCTTTGTAGTTCTCCTGGTGTTGTTTATAATTTTCTTTGATGTGGCTGAGCTCATTGAGCTTCTCTATCATCATTCTTTTGAATTCCTTATCTAATATTTCAGGTGCCTTCGTTTCATTTGGTGGTCTTTCTGGGGATTCTTCTTTTCCTTTTGGTGATGGACTGATTCTTTTTTCCCCCATTTTGGGTGTCTGTTGTGCTTGCTTTTTATTTTTATTTTTTCCTTTGATTAACCTGCTTTGCTTCCTTGCCTTAGTGGAGCATCCTTCTGTGTTAGGAGATTTATGGAGTTCAATGTTGCATTCTCCCAGGTTTTCTCCACTTGTGGTTCTTGGTGTGGCCTTTATTTGGGCTGTCTGGTTGTATTCTGGACCTGTGGGCTTTCAGTAGGAGAAAAAGGAAAAAAAAAAAAAAAAAAAAAAAAAAAAAAAAAAAAAAAAAAAAAAAAAGGAAAAAAAAAAAGAAATAAAAAAGATAATAATAATAAGAAGAAAGGGTTTAGGTGGCTGTTCACCCTTAATAATCCCGGATTGGTCCAGATGGAGCCAGGACCTGAGGGGTTTTATCAGGAAAAAAAATATGCATATATATATATATATATATATATATATATATATATATGCCAACATTGCAAGAAATGCTAAAGGGTCTGCTTTAAAAATAAATAAATAAATAAAATGAAGAAATGGAGAAAGCCAAAGAGGAATACAGATACAAAGGGAGAAAATGGCAATGAATAAGTATCAATCAATAATAACCTTAAATGTAAATGGATTAAATGCACCAATCAAAAGACATAGGGTAGCTGAATGGGTAAGACAACATGACCCACATATATGCTGTCTTCAAGAGACCCACCTCAGAACAATAGATCGACACAGATTGAGAGTGAAGGGATGGAAAAATATATATCAAGCAAATGGACATGAAAAAAAAAATGCTGGAGTAGCAATAGTGATTTCAGACAAAATAGATTTTACAATGAAAGTCATAAAAAAAAAGGACAAAGATTGACATTTCATAATACTTAAGGGAACAATCCATCAAGAAGAAATAACTCTGGTAAACATATACACACCCAACATAGGAGCTCCAAAATATATAAGGAAAATCTTGGAAGACTTTAAGAAAGACATAGACAGCAACACACTAATAGTAGGGGATTTTAATATCCCACTATCAACAATGGACAGATCTTCCAAACAAAATATCCCCAAAGATATTGTGGCACTGAACAACACTCTAGAGGAAATGGACCTAACTGATGTATACAGAGTCTTTTACCCCAAAGAAGCAAAATACACATTCTTTCCAAATGCACATGGATCATTCTCCAAGATAGATCACATGATATGTCACAAGACAAGCCTCCAAAAATACAGGAAAATTGAAATCATACAAAGTATCTTCTAAGATCACAATGGCTTGAAACTAGAAACAAATCTCAAGGGAAAAAACAAAAATTCTCTAACTCATGAAGACTGAATAACATGTTTTAAGGCAATGAATGGGTTAACAATGAGATAAAAGATCATAAAAAGGGATGGATGTAACACAACAACAATAAAATTAAAAAAAAAAAAAGATCATAAGAACCTATGTATACCTATGTTCATAGCAGCACTATTACAATAGCGAAGTGCTGGAAACAGCCTAACTGCCCGTCAGTGGATAATTGGATCAAAAACTTTGGTACATTTACACAATGGAATTCCATATAGCAGAAAGAAAGAAGGAACTTGCACCCTTTGCAACAACATGGATGGAACTAGAGAGTATTATGCTTAGTGAAATATGCCAGTCAGTGAAGAACAAATATTATATGATCTCACCCATTATAGGACAATAATGAACAAAACTAACAACAAGCAAAAGAGAACCAAATATATGAATACAATGAATAGGCCTTCAGTGGTCAGGGGAAAAGGGGTTGGGGGGGCGGGGGGAGGCAGAGGCAATGAAGGGCAGCAGCTTAGACAAGAACCTAGTATAAAGGAACCATGGACATGGACAACAGGTAGGATTGACTTTGGGGTGAATGGTTGGTTGGAGGGGGGCCAGAGGTTAGCAAAAGGGGAATGGATGTAATACAACAAAAATAAATGTTTTAAAAAAAGATGAAATCATAAAGTTCCTAGAAACAAATGAGAATGAACACACAATAGTCCAAAACCTAAGTGATACAGTAAAGGCAGTTCTCAGGGGGAAATTCATAGCAATACAGGCCTTCCTAAAATGGTCACAAGAAGTTTATAAAGGCAACCTAACCACAAAGCTGCAAGAACTAGAGGAGCAACAGTAAATCCCAGAGCAAGTAGAAGGAAGGAAATCATCAAGATCAGAATAGAATTAAATAACTTACAGACTCAAACTACAATTCAAAGAATCAACAGGTCCAGGAGCTGGTTCTTTGAAAAAATAAACAAAATTGACAAGCCCTTATCCAGACTCATCAAATAAAAAAGAAAGTGGACCCAAGTAAACAGAATGAGAAATGACAGAGGAGAAATCACAACTGATACTTCAGAAATACAAAGGATTGGGAGAAATTACTACAAACAACTATATGACAAGAAATATGACAACCTGGGTGAAATGGACAAATTTCTGGAAATGTATCATCTACTAAATGTGAATCCAGAAGAAGCAGAAAGCCTGAATAGTCCAATAGCAACTAGTGAAATTGAAGTATTCGCAAATCTCCCAAAGCAAAAGACCTGAGCCCCAATTCAGATGACTACAGAGGTGAATTGTACAAAACACTTAGAGAAGAACTAACTGCTATCCTTCTCAACCTATTCCAAAAAATCCAACAAGAGGAAAGACTCCTAAACTCGTCCTATGAGATCAATATTATTCTAAATCCAAAATCAGGTCAAGACACAGCTAGGAAATAAAACTATAGGCCAATATCTCTGATGAACAAGTTTGCTAAGATTCTCAACAAAATATTGGCCAATCGGATCCAGCAGTATATTACAAAGATCATACATCATGATTAGGTGTGATTCATCACAGGGAAGTTAAGATGGTACATTTGCAAATCAGTAAGTGTAATACAATACAGAAACAAAATGAAAGATAAAAACCATGTGAACATATCAATAGATGCTGAAAAAGCATTTGATAAAGTACAGGGACATTTATAATAAAATCCCTCAGGAAAGTGGGAATAGAGGGAGCATTCCTCAACATCATAAAGGCCATCTATGAGAAACCTGAAGCCAACATCATATTCAATGGGAAAAAACTAAAAATTTCCCCCTAATATCAGAAATGAGACAAGGCTGTCCACTATTTCCACTTCTGTTCAATATCGTCTTGGAAGTTCTAGCTATAGCCATCAGAGAAGAAAAAGGAATCAAAGTTATCCAAATTGAAAAGGAGGAAGTCAAACTGTCATTATTGCAGATGACATGATACTGTACATACAAAACTGCATAGACTCCACCAAAAACCTACTCAGCCTAATAAACAAATTTAGCAAGATAGCTGGATAGAAAGTAAATATTCAGAAATCAAAAGCATTTTGGTATACCAATAATGAAACATCAGAGATAGAAGCTAGAAAACAATACCAATTTACCATAGGAACAAGAAAAGTAAAGTACCTAGAAATAAACTTAACCAAGGAGATAAAAGACCTGTACTCAGAAAACTACAGAACATTGAAGAAAGAAATCAAGGAAGATACAAATAAATGGAACCATATACCATGTTCATGGATGGGAAGAATGAACATCATTTAAATGTCTATACTACCCAAAGCAACCTATAGATTCAGTGCAATCTCAATTAAAATACAAATGACATACTTCACAGACATAGAAAAATACTTCAAAATTTATATGGAGCCAAAAACGCCCACAAATAGCCACAGAAATCTTGAAAAAGAACATCAAGCTAGGAGGAATCACTATACTGGATATCAAACTATGCTACAAGACTACTGTAATCAAAACAGTCTGGTACTGGCATAAGAATAGACATATAGATCAATGGAACAGAATAGAGAGCCCACAAATAAACCCAGGACCCTGTCATCAATTAGTAGTCAACGAAGGGGGAAGGAACATAAAGTGGAGTACAAACAGTCTCTTCCACAAGTGGTGTTGAGAGAACTGGACAAGGACATGCAAAAAAAAAAAATAAAACTAGACCACCAACTCCCACCATACACTGATATAAACTCAAGGTCAATAAAGGACTTAAACATAAGCAGTGCCACCATAAAGGTCCTGGAAAAAAATAGAGGCAGTAAAATTTTAGATATCCTATGCAGAAATGTTTACTGATACTTCACCAAGGTCAAAGGAAATAAAAAACAAACAAATGGGGCTATGTCAAATTGAAAAGTTTCTGTTCAGCTAAAGAAATACCAGCTAAATTCAAAAGGAACCAACTGTATGGGAAAACATAATTGCCAATGATACCTCAGACAAGGTTTTGACCTCCAAAACATATAAAGAACTAATGCGACACAACACCAGGGAGAAATACAGCCCAATTAAAAAATGGGCAAAGGTCTCCAAGATAGACCACATGGTATGTTACAAGACAAGCCTCCACAAATACAGGAAAATTGAAATCATACAAAGTATCTTCTCACAATGGCTTGAAACTAGAAAACAAGTTCAAGGGAAAAACCCAAAAATTCTATAACTCATGGAGACTGAATAACATGCTGTTAAGCAATGAAGGGGTCAACAATGAGATCAAAGATGAAATCAAAAAGTTCCTGGAAACAAATGACAATGAACACACAGCAGCCCAAAACCTATGGGATACAGCAAAGGCAGTTCTCAGGGGGAAATTTATAGCACTACAGGCCTTCCAAAAAAGGTTACAAGAAGTTTATAAAAATGACCTAACCACAAAGCTGCAAGAACTAGAGGAGCAACAAAAAACAAAGCCCAGAGCAAGTAGAAGGATGGAAATCATCAAGATCAGAGCAGAACTAAATAACTCAGAGATTCAAACTACAATTTGAAGAATCGACAGGGCCAGGAGCTGGTTATTTGAAAAAATAAACATAATTGACAAGCCCTTATCCAGACTCATCAAGAAAAAGAGAGAGAGGACCCAAATAAACAGAATCAGAACTGAAAGAGGGGAAATCACAACTGATACCTCAGAAATACAAAAGATTGTAAGAAATTACTACAAACAACTATATGATAAAAAATATGGTAACCTTGATGAAATGGACACATTTCTGGAAAGGTACAATCTACCAAAACTGAACCCAGAAGAAGGAGAAAGCCTGAATAGGCCAATAACAACTAGTGAAATTAAAGAAGTAATCCAAAATCTCCCAAAGCACAAAAGCCCTGGACCAGATGGCTACAAAGGTGAATTGTACCAAACATTTAAAGAAGAACTAACTCCTATCCTCCTCAAACTATACCAAAAAATTCAGGAAGAGGGAAGACTCCCAAACTCGTTCTATGAGGCCAATATTATTCTAACCCCAAAACCAGGGCAAGAAACAACTAAGAAAGAAAGCTACAGGCCAATATCTCTGATGAACATAGATGCTAAAATTCTCAACAAAATGTTGGCCAATTGGATTCAGCAGTATATTACAAAGATCATACACCATGATCCAGTGGGCTTCATTCCAGGGATGCAAGGATGGTACAACATTCGTAAATCAATCAATGTAATACACCACATCAACAAATTGAAAGATAAAAACCATATGATCATATCAATAGATGCTGAAAAAGCATTTGATAAAGAGCAACCATTTATCATGAAAACCATCAGCAAAATGGAAATAGAGGGAGCTTACCTCAACATCATAAAGGCCATCTATGAGAAACCTGAAGCTAACATCATACTTAATGGACAAAAACTGAAAGCTTTCCCCCTAAGATCAGGAATGAGACAAGGCTGCCCACTTTCTCCACTTCTATTCAACATTGTCTTGGAAGTTCTAGCTATAGCCATCAGAGAAGAAAAAGGAATCAAAGGTATCTAAATTGGAAAGGAGGAAGTCAAACTGTCATTATTTGCAGATGATATGATAGTGTACATACAAAACCCGATTGGCTCCACCAAAAATTTACTTAACCTAATAGCCAAATTTAGCAAAATAGCTGGGTATAAAATCAATATCCAGAAATCAAAAGCATTGTTGTATACCAATAATGAAACAACAGAAATAGAAGTGAAAAAACAAATCCCATTTACCATAGCAACAAGAAAAATAAAGTACCTAGGAATCAACTAAGGAGGTAAAAGACCTGTACTCAGAAAACTACAGAACAATGAAGAAAGAAATCAAGGAAGACACAAATAAATGGAAGCATATACCATGTTCGTGGATGGGAAGAAATAGCATCATTAAAATGTCCATACTACCCAAAACAATCTACATATTCAATGCAATCCCAATTAAAATACCAATGACAGACTTCACAGAAATAGAAAAAATACTTCAAAAATTTATATGGAGCCAAAACGCCCACAAATAGCCAGCACAATCTTGAGAAAGAAGAACAAGGTAGGAGGAATCACAATACCGGACTTCAAACAATACTACAAGGCTACTGTCATCAAAACAGCATGGTACTGGCATAAGAATAGACATATAGATCAATGGAACAGAAGAGAGCCCAGAAATTAACCCAGGGCTCTATGGTCAACTAATATTTGACAAAGATGGAAGGAACATCCAATGGAGTAAAAACAGTCTCTTCAACAAATGGTGTTGGGGAACTGGACAGCAACATGCAAAAAGATAAAACTAGACCACCAACTTACACCATACACCAAAATAAACTCAAGATGGATAAAGGATTTAAACATAAACAGTGCCACCATAAAGGTCCTAGAGAAAAATGTAGGCAGTAACCTTTTGGATATCCTATGCAGAAATACGTTTACTGATACTTCACTAGGGGCAAAGGCAATAAAAGAACGAATCAACAAATGGGACTATATCAAATTGAAAGGTTTCTGTTCAGCTACAGAAATATCAGCAAAATTCAAAGGGAACCAACTGTATGGGAAAGCACAATTGCCAATGATACCTCAGACAAGGGTCTGATCTCTAAAATATATAAAGAACTAATGTGACTCAACACCAGGGAGACAGACAGCCTAATTAAAAAATGGGCAAAGGACCTGAACAGACAACTCACTGAGGAAGATATACCAAGGGCCCAGAGGCATATGAAAGAATGATCAACATCACTAGTCATCAGAGAGTTGCAAATTCAAACCACAATAAGGTACCACCTCTCACCTGTCAGAATGACAATCATCAGCAAATCAACAAACAACAAGTGTTGGCGAGGATGCGGGGCAAAAGGAACCCTCGTACATTGTTGGTGGGAATGCAGGCTGGTGCAGCCACTGTGGAAAACAGTATGGGGTTTCCTTCAAAAACTAAAAATGGAACTGCCTTTTGATCCAGCAATTCCACTACTTGGACTATACCCAAAGAATCCTGAAACACCAATTCATAAGAACCTATGCACACCTATGTTCATAGCTGCACTATTTACAATAGCCATGTGCTGGAAACAGCCTAAGTGCCCATCAGTGGATGACTGGATCCAACAACTTTGGTACATTTACACAATGGAATTTTATATAGCAGAAAGAAAGAAGGAACTTGTACCCTTTGCAACAACATGGATGGAACTGAAGAGTATTATGCTTAGTGAAATAAGCCAGTCAGTGAAGGACAGGTATCATATGATCTCACCCATTACTGGACAATAATGAGCAATACTAACAACAAGCAAAACAGAACCAAGTATATGAATACAAGGAATAGGCCTTCAGTGGTCAGGGGGAAAGGGGTTGGCGGGAGGGGGGAGGCAGAGGCAAGAAAGGGGCGCAGCTTAGACAAGAATCTAATATACAGGAACCATGGACATGGACAACCGGTGGGATTTGACTTTGGGTGGAATGGGTGGGTGGGGAGGGGGACAGAGTGGAGCAAAAAGGGGATGGATGTAATACAACAACAATAAAATTTAAAAAATTAAAATTAAAATTAAAAAAAGCCAAAAAAGAAAGCAAAGGACCTGACTAGACAACTCACTGAGCAATACATATAAAGGGCCTAGAGACATATGAAAGAGTGTTCCACATCACTAGCCATTGGAGAATTGCAAATTAAAACCACAGTAAGTCACTACCTCACAACTGTAGTAATGGCAATCATCAAATCAATAAACAATAAGTGTTGACAAGGATGTAGGGAAAAGGGAAACCTGGTGCATTCTTGTTGGGAATGTAGGCTGATGAAGGCACTATAGAAAACATTGTTGAGTTTCCTTTAAAAACTTGAAATGCAAATAACTTTTGATCCAGCAATTCCACTACTAGGAACATATCTGAAGAATCCTGAAACACCAATTCAGAAGAACCTATGTACCCCTATGTTCATAGCAGCACTATTTACAATAGCCAAGTCCTAGAAACAGTCTAAGTGCCCATCAGTGGATGTATAGATCAAAAATATGTGGTATGTGTATAGAATGGAATACTATACAGTAGAAAGATAAAAGGAACTTATACCTTTTGTAAGTCAGACAGCCAAAGACAAATACCATATGGTCTCACCCAATACAGGAAACTAATGAACAAAACAAACAGATGAGCAGAACAAAACCAGGGAAATGGAAACAAGGACCAGACTGAAGATGACTGGAGGAATAGGGGGACAGAAGAGGAGTAGGTGGGAAGCATTTAGTCAAGGAGATAATATGAATGACTCATGGACATGGACAATGTGGTGGGGATTAACTGTGGGAGAGTAAGTGGCATGGGTGGGGCAAGGGAGAGCAATTGGGGAAAATTAGGACAACTGTAATACAAAAATAATAAATAATAAAAATAAAACAGACTAATAACCTACCTCAGTTGTCTCTATTATTATCATCAATGATTGCTGCAAGGCTTCCCAACATCAAGCATGTGCAATGCTCTGGGCCTCTGAAGTGAGTTCTTGCTTCCTATGCAGCCAAATGAAGTAGGTTCTCTATAGACAAAACACATGTACCAGCCCAAAGCAAACTCCTGAAGTAGATTATACTTTTTTCTTACTTGAAATGCTAAATTATACCAGTTTAACAGAGGTTGGGATATTTGAGGCCACATCTCATTGTTTCAATGGATCCAGGGATGGTCTGGATGGACTAACAGCTCACCCTTAATAAGCAGAAGTTTCCTATGGGTAATTCCAAGGATGGGTCAAGTCTTACATGGAATGAGTATTTATTTGTAGAGATTCCAGGGGACATTCAATCAAGAAAAGGCTACACTCGACCCTCCCTTATAGTAAAGGGGAATTTACTGCCCAGGTTTAAGGAGACCACAGTTGAACACATAGCAGTTTTAAAGGAATCAAATCCTCTTTTGCCCAGATACAATCATTTTTATGGGCCTGAATCATTTTTAGATGGCATAACAAACACAGTATTTTAAACAGAAGCACCTATTTGGCTCATGGTAGTCATTTAAATCCTTGTTGAACATGAAACAAATTTATTTTGCAGAATCATGAAGAATAAGACTTGAAAGCAAAAGTTACAGATTTTCCATAAACAGAAAGACAAATCCCCAAAACTAAAGAATGTGTAATACTGAAGGTTGGTTGGACATCTGATCCCAAAAGGAGCTGATTAAAAAGTGCTGTTAGGCCCTGGCTAGTGGCTCAGTGCATAAGGGGCCAGCCTGTGAACCCAAAGATTGCTGGTTTGATTCCCAGTCAAGGCATATAATCAGGCTGTAAGCCAGGTCTCCAGCCAGGTCCTTAGCTGGAGGCAGGTGAGAGGCAACCATACATTCATGTTTCTCTCCCTACCCTCCTCCCTCCCTGCCCTTCCCTCTGAATATAATGAATAAAATCTTTAAATAAATAAATAAATAAATGTAAAGAGATTGAGTCCTGGCTGGTGTGGCTCAATGGATTGAGTGCTGGTTTGTAAACCTAAGGTTTGCTGGTTGGCTTCCCAGCCAGGGCACATGCCTGTGTTGAGGTCCAAGTCTCCAGTTGGGGGCGTGCGAGAGGCAACCAATCTATGCTTCTCTTGCACATGGATGTTTCTTTCTTTCCCCCTTTCTCTCTCTCTAAAAATAAATAAATAAAATCTTTAAAAAGGTAGAGAATGAATTTAATTATTCATATAACTTCCCACAATAAATAGACTACGTCCATATGACTTCATGGCTGAATTCTACCAAATATTTACAAAAAAATTAACACCAATTCTTTGCTAACTTCAAAAAAATAGAAGAGACAGAGGGGAGCAAAAAGGGGATGGATGTAATACAACAACAATAAAATTAAAAAAAAAAAAAAAA
>PVIW01012248.1:0-33021 GCA_004026585.1 Noctilio leporinus
AAAGAAAGAAGGAACTTGCACCCTTTGCAACAACATGGATGGAACTGGAGAGTATTATGCTTAGTGAAATAAGCCAGTCAGTGAAGGACAGGTATCATATGATCTCACCCATTACAGGACAATAATGAGCAAAACTAACAACAAGCAAAACAGAACCAAGTATATGAATACAAGGAATAGGCCTTCAGTGGTCAGGGGGAAAGGGGTTGGGGGAAGGGGGGAGGCAGAGGGAAAGAAGGGGAGCAGCTTAGACAAGAACCTAGTATAAAGGAACCATGGACATGGACAACAGGTGGGATTGACTTTGGGGGGAATGGGTGGGTGGGGAGGGGGACAGAGGGAAGCAAAAAGGGGATGGATGTAATACAACAACAATAAAATTTAAAAAAAAAAAAAAAAAAAAAAAAGATCTGTGTATCAAAAGAGAAAGCATAGCCCAGGGTTAATTAAGACCACAAAGGACTATCATGCTAGGTACAAACACCAGTGGAATCTAATTTTGGCAGGATTGTTGTTTTTATTACAGTTGCACTTATAAAGTTGTCAAGGTTTAGAAGGGTCCATTACAACCTTATTTTCCCCATAAATCCTATTATTTTCCATCAATATTTGTCACAGAATATAAGGTTTGCAGACCCATATTTACAACATTATAGCAAAAATGCCTGTAACTGAATACACAAAAAAGGTGCCTTGTATGAATATTCTGGCCATTGGAAAGGAATCTAGACTTCCAACTTAAATAAAGGGATAATCTGTTAATATTGGGTTGGCCAAACACTCCATATGCTTTTTTTCCCATACAATAAATAACACATTTTTCATTTTTACCAGTAACTATTGATTTGGATATTCTGAGTATGTCCACTATCTTCAGTGTTATAGAATTTTGATTGTTCTCAACTAATGTCTCAATTTGATAGCTATCAATTCCCACTAGTCTACCCAACTGTGGACCTTCATCCAGCCACAAATCTCTAGCACAAAACTTCACAAACCACTTCTGACACATTTGATTAGTCATCTTTCTCTGTGTTTCAGTTGCATTTTTACCTTTCTTGAAATGATAAAGCATAATATGCTGAAAATGTTGCATATTTTTCCATCTTCAGTATAATGGCTACACAAAAATCCACCAATTTTGATAGTTTTTTTTTTAAATGCAGCCTGATATGACAGCTGTCACAATACCTCTAACAAAATTGTTTCAAATGAAGTTAAAGAAAATGAAACACTACTAGAGCCAGCTTACAGAAAAAAGGAAAAAAAAAAAAAAAAAAAGAACTTTTCAACCAATCCAATATATTGGTCTCATGCGATTTTAGTTAGGGTCAGCCTGTCACAATTAATATGATGATCTCTGCAAGTACTAAGAATATCCACCATTGCACCAGAGGCCCAGAACTTAGACCAAAGGTTAGCCAACGGAGGTGCTGCCCAAGAGGTCCAATCAATAGCCAGCTGCCCCACAGATAACACTGCCACCAGCATGCATCCTCCTGCCACTGGAAAGGATCAATTTAGATGAGTGTAAACTTTCCCTTTTCTCAGAAGCCTGGTGTCATTCCTCCTCATCTGCTCTAGTTTTCTCTCCTTCCATCAGTTCCTCATCCCAAGGTTGCACCCACTTGTTACCTGTGCCAAGCTTAGCAAAGACCTGCATAGACTCATCAAAACGCTTCTGACAGAAGAGGTTGAAGGCATACAGGTTCTTGATATGATGGATCTGTTGTTGCTTTTCGCTGTCGGAATCATCTTTCATTTCCTAATAAGAGAACAGAATAGGTGACAGCTCACTCACCCAACAAGTATTTATTCAGTATATAGTACTTATTAAACAATATCCCAGGAGGTGCAAATACCAACATGTATAGGCAGCCACACGTCCTCAAAGACTCCCCTTACAGTCTAACCATTAAGACTGATAAGCAACTAAGCAATTAAAATACAACAAGATTTCTACAAAATATACCCAACCAGTATTCCTGAAAACTATTAAAGTCATAAAATACAAAGAAAGACTAAGAAACTGTCACATATCAGAGCACACTAAGGACATATGACAACTAAAAGCAATGTGATTTCTGGATTTAAACTTAGAACAGAAAAAAAGGGAACATTAATGAAAAAACTGGCAAAATATGGATAAAGTCTAAAATTCAGTTTAAAAACAAAAAAAGTCCCAGCTCCACACCAGGCTCCCCAGCTCAAGGTTCCAGTGCCAGGAAGGTAAGTCCCCCTACAACTTCTGGCTGCAAAAACCAGCAGGGATTGAGTCAGTGAAAGAAACTGCAGAAGCCCCAAGCAGTTCCTCTTAAAGAGCCCAAACACGGACTCACCTACCCACACTCACTCCCTCTGAACTCCAGCAGCAGGGTAGCAGCTTGAAAGGCACCAGTGGCATACAAGAAGAATATGAAGTGTCTGGCATCAAGGTGAGCGGAGGCCATTGTTTGTCCCTAAACCCTCCCATCACAGAGCTGGCAAGCTGGTGCCATATCGGAGACTCAATCAATCTGGCTAACACTGTTTGACCCCTTTTGGAGATCCCTGGAGACTCCACCCCACCCAACTTTTGGGCCCACCCAAGCTGCTTTTCCGTATGAAAGGCCTCCTAACTTCCTAAATCCTTTCAAACAAGCAACAGCTGGCCTCAGTGAGCACCGGGCAGTACTAGCAGCAGCCAGCCTAGAATTCACAGCTTGGCTTAGCCTGGGCATCTCCAAGCCCACTACACAGTACAAGTAGCAGCATCTCAGACTGCTTTATAGCTCAGGCAGGGTGCCCCAGGCAAAACACAGGTTGAGGCTAAGTTTGGTTTGCACCACTTGGGAAACACCAGGGACAGCACATTCAGTAGACAGCTACAGATCACATAGGAGAACTCCACCACCCTGCCCCTGCCCAGCTGCAGGGTGGAGGTTGGTGGTCAGTGGTCACAGCCAGTCCTTACAGCTGACTGGCCTGGGTAAATCCCTCTCAATGACCTGCCAATAGCAATCCAGGCTCAAATAAGAGAAGCATGTATCCAGACTGGGTGATAGTAGAGGCTGTGCCACTGGACCCTACAGAACACCTACTACATTAGGCCACACTACCAAGACAAGGAATCAAAGCAGCTCTACCTAATATATAGAAACAAACACAGGGGGATTGCCAAAAAGATGAGACAAAGAAACATGGCCCAAATGAAAGAACAGATAAAAACTCCAAACAGAGAACTAAACAAAATGGAGATAAGCAATCTATCAGATGCAGTGTTCAAAATACTGGTTGTAAGGATGCTCAAGGAGCTTAGCAAGGACCTCAGCAGCATAAAAAAGATCCAGTCAGAAACAAATGATACACTGATTGAAATAAAGAACAATCTACAGGGAAACAACAGTACAGTGGATGAGGCTAAGAATTAGATCAATGATTTGGAACATAAGTAACCAAAAAACAACTAATCAGAATAAGAAGAAAAAAGAATCAAAAAAAAAAAAAAAAAAGAGGATAGCATAAGCAGCGCCTGAGACAACTTCAACAGGCCCAACATTCGAATCATATGAGTGTCAGAAGGAAAAAATCAAGAACAAGAAATTGGAAGTCTATTTGAAAAAATGAAAGGAAACTTCCCTAATTTGGCAAAGGTAACAGACATATAGGAAGCACAGAGTCACAAACAAGTTCAACCCAAAGAGGACCACACCAAGGCACATCATAATTAAGATGCCAAAGGTTAAAGGTGAAGAGAGAATCCTAAAAGCAGCAGGAAAAAAGAAGTTAGTTACCTACAGGGGAGTTCCCATAAGACTATCAGTGATTTCTCAAAAGAAACTTTGCAGGCTAGAAGGGATTAGCAAGAAATAGGCAGTCAAGAAAAGCAGGGACCTACAGCCAAGATTGTTCTACCCAGCAAAGCTATCATTTAGAATTGAAGGGCAGGTAAAGGGCTTCCCAGACAAGAAAAAAAAACTAAAGGAGTTCATCAGTACCAAACTGTCTATTAATAATTGAATCTAAAAAACAAACTAAACAAACAAGAATAGAGACAGAATCATAGCTATAGATGAACATTTTGATGGTTGCCAGATGGGAGGGGGGTGTGGGGGAATGGGTGAAGAGGTGAGGGGATTAAGAAGTAAAAATAGGCAGTAACAGAATAGCCATGGGGATGTAAAGTACAGACTAGGAAATAGAATAATCAAAGAATTTATAGCATGACCAATGGACATGAACAATGGTGGCGGGATTGCCTGAGGGAGTGGGGGTTGCTGGGTGGAAGGGGGGCAAAACGGGATATATCAGGACAACTGTGGTAGCATAATCAATGAAAATAACTTTAAAAGATTCCAAGAGGTATTATAATTATAACCAAAATTCATTCTACATTTGTAAACTGAGATAGATACATTGTGGCAAGAATCAGACCCTGACTTCCAAGTCCTCAGGCTTCAGCTCTGTGTTTTTCTACCATTTGAAACCAAATATGAAAATCAACCCAAACTAGCTATTTGGAGAACAATGAGAAAGGCAGACTCACACTCAAATCTTAAAAACAAGACTTACTGCAAGCTGCAAAGCCAATTCAAACTGTTTGTCCTGGAGTAGCTGTTGGATTTGGGTTGCCATGGGGACAGGAATGAGTCTCCAAACAAAATGATTGCTGGCCACATAGATAATGTTTGATCTGGAGGCAGGAGTAAGAATATCAGCAAAACAGCACAGGCTTTATGATAACATAAGTGACTTTAAAATGTTGCAATAATAATGGCAGCTACAGTAAAGGAAGAAATTTCTTACCCCCCTGAGGTGATGAAACGAGGCCTCTGCAATTCAATGCTCTGGACCAGAAGCCTCGGCTCAAGAGTGCGGATCTCCACATATCGCGGCAATACTGCGATGATGTAGGGAGGCTGGTGCTCTGTGCAAAAGAGAACATCTTGAGCTGTAGGTGTGATTAAGGCTTTAGGTATATGGTCTGCCCATTTCTAAGCTGCATTTAAATGGGATCTCCAAAAAGCCCAACTGGTCAATACCAAGCCAGGCCCCTACAGTGTGTCTTTGTACATCTACAAAGACAAAAAGATTGCCTGAGTGATGCTCAGAGAAATCTCTTGCACAAAAATGGATGCACCCAGCTTTGCTGAGTGACGTGATTCTATTCCTACCATTTCCCCAAAGAACTGGGCACAACCTTCACTTGCTCCTTTCTCATCAATCACAAAAGCAAGGTAAGAGGAGGGAAACATTTTTTCCCTAAAATTATGTCAAAGAACAAGTTCCACATTTCTGGCCAGTATTTTATCTGCTTGAGATTTTCACAGGGAAGAGACACAAAACTCCACTTGATGTTTAATGGTTTACAAGTAGACAGCTGGACTGCATTCTCAATGCAGATGTTTTCTACAACTTTTATGAGGTGTCTAGGGGGCAAAATCCATAGAAACAGAGTAGAATGATTGTTGTCAAGAGCTAGATGAAGGGGCAAGTGTGTTGTTGTTTAATGGACATACGGAGTTTGTTTTGCAAGATGAAAAAGTTATGAAATCTGCTTCATGACAATGTAAATATACTATACACTTAAAAATGGTTAAGAAGGGAGATTTTTTAAGCTCTGGCTTAAATGGCTGGTTCAATTCCCCAGTCAGGGCACATAACCAGGTTGCAAGCCAGGTCTCCAGCCAGGTCCATAGCTGGAGGCAGGTGAAAGGCAACCATACATTGATGTCTCTCTCCCTCTCTGCCTCTTTCCTTTCCCCTCCCTCTGGAAATACGAAAATTAAAATGTTAAAAAAAAAAAAAAAAAGGAGATTTTATGTTGTTTTCGACTATAATTAAAAATAAAACTTAGCCCTGGTTGATGTGGCTCAGTGGATTGAGCCAGCCTGTGAACCAAAGAGTTGCCAGTTCAATTCCCAGTCAGGGCACATGCCTAGGTTGCAGGCTGGGTCCCCAGCTGGCGGCACATAGGAGGCAACCATGCATTAATGTTTCTCTCCCTCTCTTTCTCCCTCCCTAGCACTCTCTCTAGAAATAAATAAAAAATAAAAATTTTAAACATTAATAAATGAACCACTAGATGACATAACTGTCATAAAAATATAACCTCAACAAACACATTCATAAGAAGTTTGTCAGCTAACTTGCTATAAATTAATTTTCTCCATTATCTATTTTCTGACAAAAAGCTTTTTATTTTATACTTGAAATTTTTACCCTAAATGAATTGTACAATAATAATTTAAGACCAGAAAGGAGCTCAGAAATGACAAGGCTGAAACTTGACTAATACTCCCATCAATTTGAATGCTATTGTTTCATCTTACCAAGATATAAAATTTTTAAAAATTGTTTTATATTGGATTTTCAAACTTTCTTTTACTGCTGGCCTCATTTGAAAAAGTACAATTTTCCTTAGTGTTAATTTATATAAGTATGTAAAATTTATTTATTTACTTTCAGATTGTATTCATTATCTTTAGCAAGAGGAAGGGAGAGATGAAGAAAGGGAAAGAAACATCAATGTATGGTTCCCTTTCACCTGCCTCCAGCTGGGAATCTGGCTGGAGACCTGGCCTACAACCCAGGTATGTGCCCTGACTGGGAATCAGACTGCGGCCCTTGGGTTCCCAGGCCAGTGCTCAATCCACTGAGCCGCGCCAGTCAGGGTTCTATCCTTTTTTACTCTTAAAGGCCCAATTTTATTTAAAAAGGTCATATATAACAGAAACTCTGTTGGTTGTCCTATCTGATCTGTTCTGTTTCGCCAAATCTTCAGCAGTGTTTCTCAAAAACAATAAAGACGGTCTGGGTCTCTTTGTATCTTCAACACAGTGTGGTCAAGGCAGCAGGCATATGATAACTGGCTGACAGTGACAGTGATTCATCTATTCCACAGCATTTACTAAAAGGTCATGTTTCTGGTACTACCCAAAATGAATCAAGACGTGAGCCCAGAGCTCACAGAGCTCACAGAGCTCCTCCACGAGCAGACAGATGAGCAACAGACGCAGTGCGACAGTGTGAGTGCGATGACAAAAACCTGAAAGGGCTCTGGAAGCAACAAAGGGGAAGTAACTAATTCTGCCTGCAGCTCAGAGAAGACGTCATAGAGGAAGTGCCACGGACCAGGGCCTTGCCACGTGAGCAGGATGTTGCTGGGTGAGAAGAGAGGAAAAGACAACAGAACAAACAGTGGCAGTGAGCGGGGAGTCAGAATGATTGAGGCCTGGCTGAAGTAGACAAGATGAGGTATGTATGTAATATATATAATAATTATATATAACACATTAATATATACAAATACAAGTACACTTTAAAATGTATGCCATTCTAAGAAGCTGCATCTTCCTCCTGTCAGATGATGATTCTCTCACCCTGCCTAGAAAGAATGTCCTCTCCTCTAATATGTTAAGGCACAGAAATGTTTCTGAGAAACACTGCTAAAGACACTAGGCACTAACAAGGTTTTAAAACACAAACTCTCACACTGGGGAATGAGAAACATACTTCAAGCATATTACACACATTTTCACCTAATCTACCAATGTTCTTCTGAAAGGAAAACAAGGGCTCCTAGAACATTGTGAGCTTCTTGTGAAGCTCTTAGTCCCTCAAACTGATTAATACACATAATCTTGGGCATTATAAAATGCTATCCTTTTGACTGATCTTCCTTTTGGTCTATTAATCTCTAACCATCATCAGAACAACCACCCTAGAACTTGGTACTTTTATCAAAACATTCTACCACTGAGGAATCTACTGGCCTCTCCAATCTTCACATGGGCCTCTAACAACTGGTCCTAGCTTATTCTTCCACAATTCAGAATACCTGTTTTAGCCAGTGCAGTCTCTGTCATGCCCTCTCATAAATCAGCATGTCTTCTACATTCACTTTTCAAAGTATTCTTTCAAGCTAGAGTGAAAGGGAATTTTCCTTTAAGCTAAATCCTAAACTCCCTGCCTGGTCTAGTCTAATCTTACCAATATAATGATGCTACTTCCTGACTAATGAGTAATGACCTTCCCCTCTCAGAACTATTGAATCTCAATCTATCCAATTTAACACCTTAAGCAGTGTCTTAAGCAGTTTTGTCTCTTTACCTAAAATTTAATTTTTATCTCCAAAGTTAGAGTCCCTAAAGTCAATATGCCCTACTCCACAGCAGTAACTACCATTAGAGTGCTCATTCTTCCAACTGGCTCTATCTTAGGAGAGAGCTGGGAGCCTGAGGCAGGTTAAGACAGAAACACCTAGCGCCTAGGACAGAGATGGCCACCTAAATGGGGTCTGTACTTCTAAGCTATGAAAACATTAATAATCACATTTAAAAAAATTAAAAACCTTCAATACTGAATTATATGTAAGAAAGTTCCACAAATTTCTACTATAAAACCATTAAGGAACTAAGAAATAAAAACAGCAGTAGACAATTACTTCTAAAATGTGTAATTCTGTTTAGATTTTCTCCCCCACTGGAGCAAAAATCAGCTTCCTACAAAAAAAAAACAGAATATCCCATTTTTAATGCCCTTACAACAGTCATCTACTTACAAAAGGGGAACTAAGAGTGAATGATGCTGTAAACCAGAGTTTGCTAAGAATGGGATTCCATTCTTCGAAGGTGGCACCCAACCCCAGCCCACAGTGGGCAACAGCAGCTCCAGCTGTCTCACCCATGGCCACTGGTATGTCTGTCCAGTTCAGGGCACATTTCTGCGTGCAGATCCCCTCCTCATTGAGCACCACGGTGAGATCATCCTGACCCACGGCCACTTTTCCATCTGCCAGAGGTGCAACTAACGGCTCCAACTGTTTTCCTGTTGGAAAGAGCTCTTTGATAGACCCCTTTCCATCCACCTACAGGAAGACACAAAGTGAGTCACCCAGCATTCTCTGGCCACAGGCATGGGCATGGTCTGGAAAAATCAAGATAAAACTCAAAGCCTACAGATGCGAATAACAGACCATGTTTGGCATAAGGAAGTAGATTAAAAAATATTTTATCACTATGTAGAATCAGCTTTCTTTGTCTCTAACAGAGACAAACATTTAGCTTGTTTAGTGCTGGCCAGGATAAAGAGCCACAGGAGCTCTCATACACTGCTAATGAGAATGCAAAGTAGTACAGTCATTTTGTTAGTTTCTCTAATGTTACATACACTTAAGGTGGAGCTTAGCACTATGGACATGGACAACAAGTGGGACTGACTTTCGGGGGAGTGGGTGGGTAGGGAAGGGGTCAGAGGGAAGGAAAAAGGAGATGGATGTAATAAAACAACGATAAAATTAAATTAAAAAAAAAAAGATGTAATTTAGCAATCTCATAACTAGACATTTGCCCAAGAGAAATGAAACTTAATTTCATTACACAAAAAACCTGTATGTAAAACGTTTAAAGCAGGTTTATCATAATTGTTAAAAATTGGAAACAACTGCTTTTCAACTGATAAATGAATCAATCAACTAACTATAGTCCATTCATAGTGCAGAATACTACTCAGCTATAGAAAAGAATATACTGTACTGACACAACACAGATGGATATCAAATGCATTATGTTAAGTGAAAGTAGCCAGACTCAAAAGGCTACATACTATATGATTCCATTTATATGACATTCTGGAAAAAGCAAAACTATATGAGGCAAGAACAGACTGTTAGAGGTTGGAGTATATGAGAAAAGGCTGACCTCAAAGGGGTAGCATGACGGAAGTTTGGGGGTGATAAAAATTGTTCTAAATCTTGATCGTGGTGGTGGTGGTTAAGGGACTCTAGGCAGCTTTTCCGAACTCAGAACTATATATTTTTAAAAAATGAATTGTACTGTATGAAAATAAATGAGTAACTTTTGAATATCCTGGTCCCATAGCAACATTGCCCACCTTCAAAATACTCCACCATCAAGAAGGTGATGGAAACATCCAAGGTTGTCAGGTAATAAAAATACTCCAACTTTTGGCTGTCTCTCATCTCCCCCAGACTTCTGTTAGCATCCATTTGCCTAGATGTTATTCAGTCAATTGCACAACACTGACTCCTTTATGAGTTTGCAACTCTAATGCTGACAAAATTAGGACATTCCAACAATAATTATGGAACAAATATATTAACTAGATAAACAATAAAGAGCTAACACAGTAGGGGTAAGGAAGTAGGGAGATGGGAAAAAAGGCTTCTACAACTGTCAAGGGTATGAAGCTAAGAGATTTGGATTTTTCTATGAAATGAATGATATATTAGACTTTTTCTATAGTTGGGTGCATACAGTGTACATGGTGGGGAAAGAAGACCAATGTCAAGGCTATTTACTGCTTAGGTTAAAAGAAAAAGCAGGTTCTAATAGCTAATATAATACATGTATATGTACAACATGGTATTTTTATAAATAGGTTTAACAGTGATTATTTTTTGAGTGGGGGAATAATGGATGATTTGTAGCTCTTCTATTTTCATTATCTGTATTTTCTTATTTTCTATAATAAACATGTGGTTTTTGAAGGTCAGAATATAGTGAGATAATTTTTAAAACAAATATACTAAAACATGGGGGGGGCAAAAATATCAAATTCTTAAAAAATACTTAATACTAAAATTAGTTTATAATTCCTAGGCACTGAAGCCGAAGAGAGCAGTCCATGATAATTCTGTTGGACAGAGGCAAGCAGACCTAATTACCTATTAGATACAGGATGTGAATAAATTATGCAGAGAACTGACTGACTGCTTGACATACGCAGATATCTTATCTGTGGAAGATGCTGAGAGCATGAAGAATAAGCAACATATAAACACAAACCCTGTTATGTCAAAACTCCACTTATGGCAGTCTCTGGACTTACACTTCAGGAGTACATTACCATCTCCCCTAAGGTAAGCTGATGATATCTGCAAAATAATTATTTTTACCCTTATTAGGTAGTAGTCTCTCTTAAAACCCACACAGATGGAATTTTCACACCATGCCATGGACTTGGGTACATCTGGTACACTAAAGTCCCCCTGAAGAAAGAGAGCAAGAGTTTAATTGGAAAGATATTAAAAGAAAAAAGCCACAATATTCCTGTTATTCCATCCCCATTCTACAAAATCACCCTCATCCTCATCTGAGTTCAAATCTATAAACCACCCGTAATAAAAATACAGCCAGACCTTGAATAACATCACTTCATTCAACATTGTTTTAACGTTGACAAGATGTTATAGGAATTTAACTCTTGTTTATATCAATTAGCCTATTTGGTTATATGTTGTTTTGCTTAAAGTTGCAGACTCTACCAACTACATTAAGTGAGGGCTTACTGTAAGTCACCCAAGTACTGGACAAGATGCATTTGGGAAAAGTGGAAACCCACTCTGAAATAAACCAATCTCTATAGAAACTGTATTTTATTCCCATTGCCTCAGAAGACCATGAGACTTTGACCAATGAGTATGGATAAACTCTCATGTACATATGAGGCATTCATAGTGGAGCATTCATCAGGAGAGAACTCCGAGACTGAGATTCTAACCTTTATTACAACTAGACCACTAGTTTTTCAAGCTGTGAGTCAACTATAGCAGCACCTTCCACTGAACCCATGGGCCAGGCAACAGTGGACTTTACCTGTAATTCATGAAATTCCCTGTCCTTCCAGAAATAGAGCTGCAGCTTCTTTTTCACAGCTACACACATCCGTAACACCTCCTCACCAGTCTCTGTGTGCTGAGAAGACACACCAGGAGCAAATGAGGATACGCACCCAATGACTAATTGAATGACAGCTAGATTAGAGATTTTCTACCCTGAAATAGCTATTAATCTGAAACTCCCTTATAATACTAAGTCATGCTGCCAGGCAGGAGCTGAAGAACACCATCCTCTATGATGTATTCAGAAACAGCCCTGGCTGGTAGCTCAATGGACAGGCCCCAGTCTGTGAACCTAAAGGTCACTGGTTTGATTCCCAGTCAGGGCACATAAACAGGTCTCCAGCCAGGTCCCCAGCAGGAGGAAGGTGAAAGGCAACCATATATGGATGTTTCTGTCCCTTTCTTCCTCCCTCCATGCCCTTCTCTCTAAAAATAATGAATAAAATCTAAAAAGAAAAAAAAAGTACTCAGAAACAACAGCCGGATGAGCACTTCCTCCCCACAGGCTGTAGGCCAAATGCCCTGTGCCTCAAATCTGTGGACATTTGTAATCCAGAGAGGAAAATCCTGGGGTAGGCCTTCACCTATAATACCTAACCACTTCCTCCTTTTTTATTTAAGTGTTTCTCACTCAGGGCTGTCAGTCAGCACATGCTGGGTCTGAGACCAGCATGTGTCAGTTGCCACTTCCAATGCTTTAAAGGAACCTTGAAAAAAGGAAATGTCTGCGCATAAAACAATGTAGTTTTAATGCAGACTATAAATGCTAAAAAGTGATCAAAGTTGGGGTAAGGCAGATTTTGGAGAATGCAGAAGTGAAGAATTGGCAAAAACATGGAGAAATGTCTTTCTTAAATAACAAAAACTCCCTAAAGACAAAGACCACAATGAGACACTTAGAACAAGAGTCAATTTAATGTCTCTTTGTTATGTTCATGGTATTGTTCCAGGTTTAATCTGGAAGGATAAAAAAGTATTTTTATCCTTGGTGAGTTGCCCCCTTCCATACTGATGTCTGGTGCACACACACCAGGAATGCAAATGTTTCAACCTCAGACTACATGCCAAGGGGGAAATTTCTCCAATGTAATTCAAGATCAAATATTCACTCTGAAGTCTCTGCTGGGTGCTGGGTTTGGATTTCAAAGTTATTCTTCCCATCTAATGGTAGAAATGATATTATAGTAAGACTGTACTTATTAAAGTACTAAGTCAAATTTCATCTTGCCTACACCTACCTGAAGGTCACATGTGAACAGTGATGCTCCTTTTGCCTTTGAAACCGTAGTGATTTGTTGAAAAGTCAGTAGGTCATGGACATAAATATTATTTTCTGTTTAGAAAGAGGTAAAACATCACAATAAACTATCACAATTCTCTAGTATAGCCACCTTCAAGACAAAAATAATAACTATAACAACCAGAAGAAGAACCAAATGGCAAGGTGGAAGATGTACCTTTAGTTTTACTGACAATGATTTATTCTGGTCTATTACCAGAATTCTATTACAAAACGTTTAAGATGTCACCCAGTCTTCTGAACTTGGATATGTTGTTCCTTTAAATTTGAGCTGGTTTGAATAAAAGAGCTTTCACTTCTAAAGCACTCTGTCTTTTTGAAGCCTGGAAATTTGTGATGTAATAATATATGTACAAGAAATGGTTTTCAAAGCTACTTACATTAGGAGGCTCCAATGAGAGAAAGGAAATCCTCTGTGGATTTTGTACAAACCCACGATATAGGATTTCTTTTCTAGTAAAGCAAGCAAAATAACTTTACTAGGCCTCCTAGCTAACTTCTGTCATGAAGATTTAGTTACTTTAAATGTTCCTTTCTCAACCTAGAATCTAAGTTTAAAATAGTGCTACCATTTGGGCCCTGGGCTGAATAGTACTGAGAGTGCAGCATGTTACTAGCTGTCTCCTGTTGAGAAGAGTTCTCACTGGTTGCCTTCCCTGAAACAATGGCTTTTCTCACAAGGCCCTGAATAGCCTGGCCCTGATCTATCTTTCACTTGTCTCTTGCCACTCTTGACCAGGTCACAGCCTAAGTCTGGTCACCAGGGTCTTGGCTAAACCTGTTCCTTCTGCCTATAATGCTCTCCCTACCTCCTTCTTTCTGTCAAAATCCAAATCATCCACCCAATAATGTGGTGCTTCCCATTACTATGATCCCACAACACTTTTTGTAATTTTCCACGGTAACTTACTGCACTGTATCATGATTAGTTTGTCATTTCAGGCTTCATAATCAGAGCATAAGACAGAACCCATGCCTCATTCAACTTGGTATCCCCAGTGTCTAAGGTAGGGCTTGGTTACTGAATAAAGGAATGAGTGAATAAATGAATAAATGAAGTAACATTTCCTGGAGAACAGAACTCAAGTTTCTCAGAGATGTTGCTTTAGTGACCTGTATACCCTGTTATATCCAGTTTGGAACATGTCAGTTTCATTGTTAAGTGACAAATATCAAATTAACTATGAAAGGATTAATTCGGTTATAGGTTGCATTTTTTCACACATGAAATAGAAGAATAATTCCTTTTCTTACCTAACAAGCTGACTAGAATCTTAAACTGGGAAACCACATGGATCTGAAAAATAGCGAATCATTAGACTCAATTAAAACATTTCTGACAAGGTTTAGCAAACGTTTGTTGTATTAAAAAGAGGATAAAGAGCCTATACCAATGACAGGGATCTGACTTAATATTTATGAGCAATCACATTTTCTGCATGTGAAAGGATCTCGGGCACATGATGGATGGACAGAGATCTCTGCATACATGGGAGGACAGAGCAGAGGATTCAGAGTTAAATAATGTTACCAAAGTTCTAGTTTTAACAGGGTCTCCTAGAAGTCAAAGATAAATGTAGCAACCACCATCACTGCCTACCTGCTGAATCTTTTTGGAGAAGTTCTTATTGGATTTCTCTAGTGTTACTTCAAACCTGTTGCAGCCTATGGAAAAGAAACAAATATTCTCAGTTCCAAACACAGGGATACTTATAAGAGCCAGCTGGCTTCATTGCATATAGTAACTTGCTTTCAAATCCAATTTTTGAACAGATGGAGGGTTTCATATACTTGGCAATAACAGAGTATCAAACCACAGAAATTTACTGAAGCTTCAAGGTACTTGTGACTCTGAAGATCTTATCTTACAAAATAGTACCTTGACAGAGTATTTCACAAAAAAATAATTATAATAAAAGTAACGGTCATATGTGAGGGTCCAAGCAATGAAACCCAGCTCAAAGCATCCTTAGACCCAGACCCAGCTAAATCCCAGCAGCTACCCAACATCCTGGGACAGAGTAAACATACTCAACACCATTCCCAGAGCTAAAGCAATGTAATGCATCTACACTTAGTGCCACTTTCAGATGATGCCACATCTGCTGCCACTGTTGAAAAAAAAGGGGAAAAAGTTATACACTATGAAAATGCACAAAGCCAGCCTTGCTGGGATGACAAACATATTCAGCCCCAAAAGTCACCAAAGAGAAAAAGGAAAAAATAAGAACAGTAACTTTCAATAACTGGGTTTAAAAATTCACGTGTTTTTTGTAACCTCCCAGCTACCTCCCAAGAAATAGGTAGTATTATTACTCCAATTTCATATCTGAGGCATCTAATCTGTCAAGTAATTAGGTAGCAGCCAAGTGAAACGACAGCCCAGAAACCAACTTGGGGCTGACTTTGTAAAGCCTGGGTGATAAGCCTGCACCTTGCGGAGAACTCTCCACACTGCTGACCCCAGCTGCTCCCCATATCCAGGCGGGCTCCTGCCCACCCAAAGTTGGTGGAGAGTCTGTGAGGCAGCCACAAGAGCCCATGCCACACCAAAGCTGGTCATACTTCCTCCATGTGTAACTCAGCAGAGAAGATGAAGAAGAAGTCCAAAAGTTTTGGGAGATTCAGAAACATGCCCTGTACTTCTGCCATTATATTTCACAAGAAAAAAAATAATCCAGCCACTTCCTGCTTGATAAAGAGTTCTCTATTTGACAAAGGCTCCAGTTTTACTTTAAAAAAAAATTACTTCTAACAATTCTCTTTATAAGTATAATATTCTAGGACAATGATTCTTAATGGTCTTAGGACCCTTCATAATCTTAAAAATTACTTAGGACCCCAAAACTTTTATATGGGTTATAGCTATCAATGCTTGCCATACTAGAAATTAAAACGGAAATTTTTAAAAAAATATTTTATTTATTATTTTCAGAGAGAGAAGAAGAGACGGAGAGAGACATCAGTGTATGGTTGCCTTTTGCCTGCCTCCAGCTACGGACCTGGATGGAGACCTGGCTTGCAACCTGGTTATGTGCCCTGGTTGGGAATCGAACCAGTGACCTTTGGGTTCACAGGCCAGCATGCCTTATCCACTGTGCCAGGGCATAAAACTGAAAAAATTGCCCTGGCTGGTGGCACAGTGGATAAGGCCCAGGCCTGCGAACCCAAGGGTCACTGGTTCAATTCCCAGCCAGGGCACAGGACCAGGTTGCAAACCAGGTCTCCAGCCAGGTCCGTAGTTGGAGGCAGGTGAAAGGCAACCATACACTGATGTCTCTCTCCCTTCCCCTCTCTCTAAAAATAATAAATAGGACCTTAAAAAAATAAAATCTTTGACTAAAAACTGAAAAACTTTTAGTATGTATTTATCACCTCAAAAATAATAGTAACAGCCCTGGCTGATGGCACAGTGGATAAGGCACCAGCCTGCGAACCCAAAGGTCACCGGTTCGATTCTCCAGACAGGGCACATAACCAGGTTGCAAGCCAGGTTTCCAGCCAGATCTGTAGCTGGAGGCAGGTGAAAGGCAACCATACATTGATTTAAAATAATAATAATAATAATAGTAACAAACCCACTACATTCAGCATAAGTAACATTTTAATAGAAAAAATTTTTTTTTCCAAATTAAAGAAAATGCACGGTTATACATTTTTGCATGTCTGGATTAATAGAAGATAGCTGGACTCTCACATTTTCTTCTGCATTTAATCCTCTTTTAATGTACCTGAAGTACAGGATAAAAATCTGCCCTCACGTGGGTATATATTTGGTCATGGGGAAAATACTTTCATTGCTTTTCCAGATAATTGTGGATCTTTTTGGATACTATACCAAACTTGACAAATTAAGTTTCTTACCATGTGAAATCTGAAACCTACTAATGAACTTTTCTGTTTATGTCAACTATTCATTTTATATGTATTTTGAATGGATCTTTTTACTCATGATTTAGAAACTTTATTCCCTGGAATATATTGGTTCACTGAGTTACGCACATTTTCCAATGTTGGCATACTTCTTTACAAGATATTAAAAAAACACAAAACCTTATACTCATTATCCCCCACAATCTCATCAGAAAATTCTATTACTGAGAAGCTGTCAAGCTTATGGGGGTTGATACAAATTTTCCACAGTTCTAATTTTCTCTTGAAAGCCCTTACTTTATCGTTAGCAACAAAAACTGCCAGCTGTTTTCTTTTATTTTTAAGTGACAGACTCCCTTTGCTCATCTCTCAGAAAATACTCACCAAATACCCAACTGGTCTGAAAAACCACAGCCTACTTGTCTGTCATTCTTCAAAGCAAAAATGATGCTCCATGAAAGAAAAGTGGCCAGTTTGGCTCATAACTCAAACACACAAGTACTTTTCCAAACTGAGACAGCCCCTGTGTTGTCTTGCCTTATGTGAATTTTCCCTTACATCAGAGATTATTAAACAAATGTGTTTTCATAGGTAAAGAATAAAATTAATCATCTTACTGCCTCACAAAGAACATTCTTTTTTTTATTTTTATAAAATATAAAAAACCAAATTAACAAGGCTATGATAATTTAAAGTCCAATTCAGTTGTTCAGCATAAATATGTTCATTTTAAATTATCCTTAATTTGCTATTCTGTTTCAGTTCTGATTGCAACCTTGGGATTTCTAAGTACATTTGTTTCTAGTGAAACTCCATGCTCCAGCTATTATTCCAAGGTAATTTCACAGTGTTGTTTTTGCAAAGTAAAAAGATCTACCAGTTAATACAGAACCCAAATTCAGAACCATTTTAAATTTAAGTTCACAATTTAAAAAATTATTCCCTATCAGGTAAGAAGAAAATATAAAGTAGGATATTGAATGCCCCTTCCACCTTACATTTTGTTTACACAATTATAATAAGGACTCTAGCAATATCAGTTGCTGGCTTTAAGATGCAAAAATTATAAAACAATTACAGGGAAGCTGAGGAATACTTGGGAAGACTAAACCAAATAAAGATAAAAAGCAGATCCACTGAAAAAGCAAACTGTTTCTGGAAGATGCTGGAGAGACAAAACGAGGGCATAACAATGAAGGCTAATCTCAGATTTCCCACTTACAAGAAATTGAGAATAAGACCACAGACAATATCTATTATTTATCTTCCAAATGGGAGATGGGAAGCTTTGTAGGATTCTTTTTTTTTTTTTTTTTTAATCTATTTTTTAAAGATTTTATTTCATTATTTTTAGAAAGAGAGGAAGGGAGGGAGGCAGAGAGGAAGACAGGCATCAATGTATGGTTGCATTTCACCTGCCTCCAGCCACAGACCTGGCTGGAGACCTGGTTTGCAACCTGGCTATGTGCCCTGGCTGGGGAATCGAACCTGCGATCTTTGGGTTCGCAGGCCCAGGCCTTATCCACTGTGCTACCAGCCAGGGCTGCTTTGTAGGATTCTTAATGGAGAATAATTTGGAGTTTAAAAATGAGAATGAAAAAGAAATATTAACCCTAATCTTTAAAATACAACCTCAGGATAATTATAAAGTAAGCAAATTGATTTTATAGAGGTTTTCATAACATCTGTCCAAGAGACTCTAATAAGTACTGTTAAAGCAAAAATAATTTTGAATTAATGATTAATACATATCTCAACACAAAATGTGTTTAGAACACTTAAGTGGTAAGTTTATAGCATAACAATGTAACTAAGGTGTAGACTTACATATAAAAAAGTCAGAAAGTTTAATAGTTCTGTCTGTGACTTCACAAAGAGTAGTTAATATATATTTAACGTGTTATTGTGCAACATATCTAATGTGATATCATCATGTACATTTCTGTACACTAAATTTGGGAGAAAGAAGCTATCGAGTATATTCATGTCATTTTTGAACAACGAAATATATTAAAAAAAATACATTGCTATTCTCTGTCCAAAGTTTATTTACATTTCATTGGCTAATTCTAAACTTGGCATGAAAACTGTTCCTGGATTAAATGGAATAAAAGTAATGAAAGATGAGCCCAAGTCTCACAAAAATAGAAGAGTTTTACTTGAAATTGATAGCATTCCAAAATATACAAATTCTAATTTGGTTTAGTATTGCAACCACTGTCCAAATCAAATAGTAGTCCAAGACCTCTATTAAGTACATTTATTAAAAATCTAATGTTAGTGTAATATTACTCTGAAGTTTGCGATGACCCATTCACTATCCTTGCAAGTCATTGAAGCATGCATCACAGAACAGGCTTCTTGGAAGAAGAAGTTAAGGCATTTTTGGCTGAATACTCAGCACAGAAGATACTTCCAGTGTCTGCAGTGATGCTGTCTCACTGTCACTGAGAAGCCTTTCCCACAGGCCATGCAGTTAGAACATTCTTAAGTGAAACTGGCTTTAATAAAAAGGGGCTGGCAGTTTCAGCTACCATACCATCGGTGAAAATGTCAATCAATAATTGTCAGTGAAAAAAAATAATTGTTTTAGAGTTACTGTAAACTTAGTTTTGATCTTGTGGATCCTCTGAAGGGTTCCTAGGGACCACACTTTGAGAACCATTGCTCTAGCAGACAGCACCATTGAAACAAAGTTAAACTTGTTAAGACCTTATGTGAATTAATCTAAACCCTTTGTTTAAAACAACAGTAGAATGAGGCCTGGAGATTTTTCTGACCTCAAAGGCTCAGGTAGATGAGAAACCAGGTTCTAGAATCCTAGTCTTTCCGTGACATCTTATTACCTACCCCCTCTTTCCTCAAAAAGACAATCTAGTTGCAGACCTATCCACATTGGAATATCTCAAATTTAGAAACCAAGTTAGTTCTATGGCTGATTCATGGAGGTGTAGGTCTTCTTCTGGCCCATAAACAGACCACATCTAGGCCAGAATGGAACTGCTCTCTAAAGGTATAGGAAGAAGTCAAGTCTAATAAGAGTTGGACTTCCCAATAGTCTAAGGTAGGTTAATATTGCTATTCAAGTCACCCATGGGAAACTGAGGCCCTTGTCAAAGGAGATACAGTGATTTGATCACTGGGCAAGGAACAGTCACCCTCAGGGTTCCAAGTCAGATTAACACTAATATTACAAGTTTAAGTCTATACTATGTTGAATTATTTATTTCTATGGTCTAATTTTCAATTTATCACCATTTACACAGAAATGGTACATAAATAAGTCACTTTATTACAGTATTTAGTATTTGACGGTAAAAAGAACTAATTATCAGGGGAAAAGAATATTACGCTCACCTCACCCTGTCCTGAACAGTATCTGAGCCCAAGTAAATAGTCTAAGCACAGCTGTTGAATACTGAATAAAATCCAAAGCAAGCTTAATTTTCAAATTACAGACTGGGCAGATGTCAACAGAATGCAAACATTCTGGCTAAAAACTTAAAGCAAGGGCCCTGGCTGGTGCAGCTCAGTGCACTGAGCTCTGGCCTGCGAACCAAAAGGTTGCTGGTTCGATTCTCAGTCAGGGCATATGCCTGGGTTGCAGGCCAGGTCCTCAGTTGGGGGTGCTCAAGAGACAACCATACATTTATGTTTCTGTCCCTCTCTTCCCCTCTAAAAATAAATAAATGATTAAAAATAAATAAAAATTTGAAGCAAGGGCCAGCAAAGTACTGACCATGGGTCCAATTCAGCCCTTGATATGTTTCTGTAAATAAAATTTTATTGGAACATAACCATACCCCTTCATTTACATAGTCTATTTCTGCCCTTTTGCTACAACAGCAGAACTGAGTGATCACAACAGAGATCCTATGGCCTGCAAAGCCTAAAATATTTACTATTTGGTCCTTTTTTGGAACAAGTTTGGTGATTCCTGATTTGAAAGAGAGCTGAATCACTTGGAAATAAAATAAAATCTGTTCTGAACTTCTGATTTCTCTTCTTACCTTACCACAGAACCTGACCAGGTTCATCTTCCTACTGCACTTTGGCTTAAGAATTATTTTGAGCTGAAGGCAACTGGAAAAAGCAGATATAAGAAAAGCTCTCTCTGCTCTCCTATTTGTCTAAAACCAGGACATAAATGTATAAAATTCTCCTATCAGGAAGAACAGACTTTTTCTCCTTCCCTACACTTAAAAGATGACCCTTATCAGCACAGAGATGGAAGCAGGGGAAACTACATAGTAAACTTATCTTTGATTAGTTCCCCCATATATATACCTGCCCACAATTTGCCACTCTAAAAGCTAAAAGTTCTTTACCCTTGTCTGGTCACTTAAAAAAAAAAATTATTGCTTATTAGAATTATGAAAAAACCCAAGTTCTAATCACCTGAGTGCTCTCCTGAGTATGCACAGGGCACAAGTTAATAAACCTCTAATTGTTTTTCTTGTTAATCTGTCTTTTGTTGGTCTAATTTACACATCCCCAGCCAACGAACCCAAAATGAGTAAAGGGAAAAAGTTTTTACCTTCCCTCCACTAATAAGATGTTCTTTCCCACAATGTTACATTTCTTTGCTAAAAGTTCTAAAGAGAGGGCTCTATTTCCAATTTTCCTTAAGCTATTCACTATAGAAAGTTTTTCATTAGGTTGAAAGCTATTATTTTTTTCCCTAATATGGTTGAATAATGACAGTTTCATATGGTTCTACCTGCTGTGGCATTAACAGAGTTCCAGAGACTTGAAGTTCTGGGCATAATATCCAAACATCGATTTTCCATAAAGAAAGCATAAAAATAAAATTAAGGAGAGGAAATGCAGTGTATTTTGTTTTAGAAGACACTCAAACAGAATACATTTTACGTACTTTTTAGTTACTATTCTATATTTTTACTGACAAAGTTATAATAGATTAGAACTTTAGTTTTTAAAGTTCTTTCAAACATTTTATTGCATCCGAACCCAACAAATTAGTGAGATAAACAGTTCATGGAAGAGAAAAATGACATTGGAAAGGACCTACTCAGTCAAGTGGTCAGAGACAAATAAAGCTGGACTCAAACCCATGTCCTTTTCCTCCTAGTCCACCTCTCTTAATAAGGTCTTTTAAATCAATGGTTCCTCATTTTGTTTCTACTACTACATTATTTACAGAAGAATCTTATTCCTATCAGTAATATTTCTTATTTCTAGCAGTGAGCCTGCAAAAAACGACAAGGGGAAGAACATCTAATGCTCCCCCACCCCTCTGCCACCACCCCTTATCCCCATGGGCATATGGGCATACATATAGTCTGAAAAACAAACAAAAATAAACTCCTGGAGATTCTCCTCACTTTCCCAAAACCTAGTCACTCTTGCTATTGTCCAGAAATCACTGATTTCACAGTTGTATACTATGCAACTATCAAAACTATTTTTTTGCATGGATAGTAAGCCATTTCTTTCTCAGTTCTGGAATGTCGCCACTTACCAATGTCCTTTCGAATTCTATAAAGAAGAAGATGTCCTTGTTTGGTTCCAACCAGAAGCCATTCCTCTGAAAAAGAAAAGGGCTGTGAGAAATATCAGTTGCCTTTAATCAGACCCTATTTCTTGATCTGGGGGTTGTCATCAGAATCAAAGGGTCAAGAAAGGAAGTTCTTTTTGACAGCTGGTGTTTTGCAAAACTAAATAATGTTTATGGTCAAGGAATGTCTGAGAATCAACTAATTAAAAACGCATTTATTCAATTAGTAGACTAGACATATCAAGAGAATAAAAAAAATGTTCCCTAGCTTCCTTGTTTCAAAAATAAACTGACCAAAAATATCATGGAAGTTTGTAATATCATTAAATGGATAGTATAAACATGAGACCAGGTTATCTAATCTCAGAAATAGCAACCAAAAGGCATCTTTTGAAAGTTTAATGATTTAACTTTAGGGAAACCTCGCATTTCTAACAAGTTTCCAGGTGATGCTGATGCTGTTGATTTAGGGGCCACGATTTTGAGAGACTGATCTACACTAAAACTAAAGAGGTTCTTTAAATAATTACCCTGACCAATTTATATTAACCCATTAAGAGAAGTTAAGCACATACATTTATTTCCTCAGCTCTCTAATCTTGTAACATAGAGGTCAGTCATACACTCCCTTGCTCCTTTGTAAAAAAAAAAAAAAAAAAAAAAAAAAAATATATATATATATATATATATATATGTATTTACACAGTATAAATAAACTATATTGACCATGCATTGTATTCAAGGAAATACTAAGCCCATATCATGTTATTTCATTAACCCTCACAACTATCCTTTGAAATATGTCATTTTTATAAATCCCCATTTATAGATAAGAGAGTTGAGGCCTTGGGGGTAAAGTAACTTATTCAGAATTGCCCATGTAGTAAGATGTGTGTGGGGGAGAGTCAGGACCCAACATTCCACATCAAAAGATGGTGATGGCCAGAGGCTGTCTGCAAGGCAGTAGTTACATTTATAAAAACAACTTAGGAGCCACCTTAGGAACATTTCTCCAAGTTGATGTCTTAGCCTTCCAGAAAAAGAAAGTGATTCTGTCTTCTTTTACTCTGCATTTTAAATCAAAGGCAGGATACAGAAAATAAGACACTGTGCCCTCTTAATGACATAAGTGGAAATCAGAAATAACATTAGCTCTAATGGAATGCTAGAGATTTATGTTGCAGCAGAACACAGGAAAAAAGAATTCAGCTTACAATGCTTGCTTTGTAAAAGTTATAGTTTAGATATCCTGGTTTCAAGCAATTGGCAATATTAAAGTTGATATTTCAAATATAAATAAAATGAAGTAGGAATTTAAAAAATTCTTTTATAAAAATCTATAATCAAAAGGGCAGCATAATGTTCATCATCTTCCCTATCCTTCTTCTTCACTATACCAGCAAACCTCTGCCAGTTCCTGTTTTTATCTCTTCTAACAGCCTCAACCTTCACCAGGTCTTGCAAGGCCTATCAATCCTATCAATTTTACCTTTACAGCACAGGTGGCAAACACAAGGCCTGTGAGCCCACCACCATTTTTTAAAATCTGGCCTGGCACCTTGTTTTGCTTAACTGTTAAGGAGTAGTTACATTTATACAGTCCTAAAATTGCATTCGGCCCTTTGAAGGCAACTGTGAGGCTGATGTGGCCCCTGGTGAAAATAAGTTTGACACCCCTGCTCTACTGCATACCTCCCATAGTCTCTCCAGGGACCCCTAGGAAGGCCTCAAGTGATCTCACTCCACACATTCTTCCACATTTGCTGTCAGTTACCTTACAGCAGGTCTCTGATGCTGTTCCACTGGGGCTTAAATTTTGATGAAGCTGCATTACCACAATGTGAAGTCAAACTTACAGGCATGACACTTGAAAGCACATTTTTCTTTCTTTTTTTCTAATATTTTACTTATTTGTTTTTAGAGAGAGAGGAAGGAAGAGGAGAGAAACATCAATATGTGGCAGTCTCTCGTGCACTCCCCACAACTGGGAATCTGGACCGCAACCCAGGCAGGTGCCCTGGCTGGGAGTCGAACCAGTGACCCTTCGGTTTGTAGATCGGCACTCAATCCGAGCTACACCAGCCAGGGCAAGAGCATATTTTTCAGTTTTATTGAAATATTTATTTGCCAATAGATGTTTCTTTTCAAATGTCTATTGAAGTGGTCATAAATGAAATGAGATATTGAAAATGTTTTAAAAACTTTTTAAAATATAATTTTATTGTTGTATTACATCCATCCCCTTTTGCTCCCCTCTGTCCTCTTCTGTTTTTAAATTTTTAATTGAAATTTTATATGACCCTTTTCAAGCTTTCATTTGAAGGTGCTAAGAAAAAAACTCCTTTGTCATATATGCAAAGTTTTGTTAACAGCTTTCATTTAAATAGTAAAAGCACCATAGACATACTCATTCCTAACCCTCAAAGTCATAAGGAAAATGTAGTAACAGCACAGAACCTGTCAGTTACCTTACAGAAGTAAGTGGGGGTTCAGGTGGCCAGAGGATCTGAGCCACATTGGGCCTTCACATTCTATGACATGTCATCATATGACACAGCTGTACAAGCAAAACACAGAGAACGAGAAGCCTGCACAGCAGGCGCACCACAGTAAACAGTCCCTTCTGAGACTCAATACTGTACATCAGGAAGTGGAGCACTCTACACCAATAAGTAACACACATAAACAAATGAGAGTCAGCCCTACAAAATTCCTGACAGCCTAATTCCAAGACACAAAGCTGGACTCAACCCCTCCTAAGTGAGTAAGGTGAGACCTTTTTGCTCATAATTACCCTTTTGAAGCTCTGTCCAAGAGTGCAACCCAGTTCAACCTTACCTGGCCCTATGCTGGCCGCTTCAGGGAATAAGTTTGTGGCCATTTCCCTTTCATTGGGTGATAGGGCAAAGAACAGTGTTTCTCAAAGCTCAAGCCCCTGATTAGCCATATCAGAATCACTTGGACTAATTAAAAATCGCAAGCTCCTGAGCCCTGTTCCCAGAGATCCAGAGTCAATGATTCTGCAGTGGTGCCCTGAAATTTGCATTTTTAAATTACATGACACATTTATGTAGTTTCAAAACTAAAACTGTGAGAAATCTAGCTTCCATCCTTGTCCATTCTACCCTGTTCTCTCACGTCCACTGTAAGTAGGCATTTTAGTCTGTGATTTATCTTTCCATTGTTTCTTTGGGTAATATAAGCAAATATGATTGTGTATATGCACGTACAGATAACACACACAAATCTGCATTTTTTTAACAGGCTCAGAAGACACATTAAAGTTTGAGAACTATGGTCTAGAATCAGACATAATTTACTTGCCCTTGAAAAAATTACTTAAGTTCTCAGGTTCTTCCTCTGCAAAATGGGGTTATTATTTCATAAAAGCTCAATATGATTAGTACTCAATAAATGAAAGCTATTACCTTTAATATTATCATTCATTAAACAAATATTCAGTGGCTACCCATTAGGACTCTGGAACTGTTCTAGGAACTACAAATAAAATAATATACAAAACAAAGTTCCTATCTGAAGAAATTTATATTCTAATAGGGAGTGCAAATAGAGAAGGTGCTGCTGACATATTGCATTTCAGCAGAATGTAATGAGGAATGAGCCATGAACTATTTAAGGTAAGAGAATACCAGGCAGAGGAAGCAGTGAGTGCAAAGGCCCTGCGGTAGCTATGCACGTTATGTGTGTTCACAGAAAAACTACGTGTCTAGTACCAGATAGATAGATGCCAAAGGGTAAGAGCATAGGAGATAAAATCAGGGAAGTAACCAGAGACCTGATCATGTTAGGTATAGCAAGCCATGGTAAGGAATTTGGAACTTATTCTAATTGGAAAGCTACTGGAAGGCTTTGAGCAGGAAAATGAGATGTGATTATATGAAGATTACCTCTGTAGATTAAACAAAACAAAACAAAACAAAACCCTGAAAATGGCACAATGGCAAACAGGGTGATCAGTCAAAAGACTAGAAGACTACTATATTAATTCAGATGAGAGAGGATGGCAAGTTTATCAAGAGTAGAAAAAGTAGAGATGGAAAACAATGACTGGATTCTAGATTTATTCTGGAGGTGGAACAGGTAAGATTTGCTGATGGATTGGATGGGATGTGTAAGAGAAAAAGAAAAGTCAAGAATGACTCCAAGGCTTTTGGCCTTAGCCAAATGAGTAAACAGAAATGCCATTTGCTGAGGTACAGGATGAGGGAGGACAAGCATGTTTTGGGAAAGTACAAGTATAATTATCAAGAACTGTTCTGGCTGTTATTAGACACCCAAAATGAAGATGCTTAAAAGGCCACTGGGTTCTTTGGAGTTTAGAGAGAAGCCCTCATAGTGAGTACCCTCCTTATTTCCATTTCCCAAGAGGTAGGTTATGGTGTCTCAAAGACATCTTCCAACTCAAATATTGGCCCTGCATGTGGGTCCTAGAAGTCCCTGGATGAATGGCAGGTAAAAGGGGTAATGACTAGAAGGAGCAGTATTTATTGCTGCTAAAATCTGAAAATAAAGTAGTTTTGGGGCAGAAAGCAGTAAATGATCTCTTATAGCTCAATACTTACCATAGCCTCCTAGCAAGCTACAAGCATCTCTCCTGTTTGGTGGGAGATCAAGGCAAGTAAAAAGCTACCTACCATTCATTACAAAACTGTCCTGGAAAGCACAAGTACAAGGAATCTATACTGTGGCAGAGACGAGTTGGTCAGAGGGGCTGAGATGTGTGGACTACTAGCTCTATAAGGTATCAGAGAAGCACTGTGACAAGGTAAGTAAGATGTGGTAAGCAGCTGCAATCATCCTTTTCAGAAATATATGGCCTAGGCAGTTGGGTACCCCTCCTCCATGTCTCCCTAACAGGCAGCATATATCTCTAGTGTCCTTTATATTGTATCATAGTCTGTTTATATGCCTTTGTCTCCCACTGTGTGTCCTAGAAGCACAAGCACTGTCTTACTCATCCCTATATTCCTATCCCTAGCAGAAGGGTCTATATAGGCACTTAATATATAGTTGATGAAGAAATAGGAGAATGGGTCCCTTTGTGCAGTGTCAGGTCTTTCATTTTTAAAGTTTTCTTATCTCCTCTATTTTTAAAATTCTTAATGAGAGCATTTAATGACAGAGAATGGAGACCTTCTTGAAATATCTCGAGGAAGCAGGATTCTCTCTTTAACCCAAAGGACCAGGACAGCTTACTATGGAGATGAGATTTTAAAGGCCTAAGGCTGCTAAAGGCAGTAGGGGTACACATTAACATGAAGATCTGTAGTAAAAATACCCTACTGAAGAGGTTGTGAAGAACTCTGCAAGGCTGACTGGATGTCACTGTCCATAGATGATGCATAAGATGTCAATCACCAGCAAGATTCTACCAGACCCATTGCAAGGGCTAAGCTCAGTAAAAGGTCTGATTAAGCCCTGGCTGGTGGCACAGTGGATAAGGTGCCAGCCTGTGAACCCAAAGGTTGATGGTTCAATTCCCAGCCAGGGCACATAACCAGGTTGCAAGCCAGGTCTCCAGCCAGGTATGTAGCTGGAAGCAGGTGAAAGGCAACCATATATTGATGTCTCTCTCCCTCTCTGCCTCTCTCCTTTCCCCCTCTCTAAAAATAATAAATAAAATCTTTTAAAAAATTAATTAAAAAAAAAAAAGGTCTTATTAAGGGTCCTGAGCCACTTTTTTATGACCCTTGATTTCTAGTACTGGACAGTTAACAGGAAAGATTGAAATTATTTGGTCTTTGGTGATTGTTAGACACAACCAGTCATAGATAAGATCATAATGTTCATAGATAAGAGTTAAAGTTTAGAACCCTAAAACCTTTTGTATGCTGCAACATGCAAGAGATGAGAGATGTTTGACCCTGGCCACTTCCAAGAGGATTATGCACATTTTTACAGGTTAAATTTCATGACAGCCTACAATGATGCTGCTCTACAGAGCTAGGTAACTTGAGTACTTGAATACAAAATAATCAACCATTTGGCTAGTCAGCAATTTTCAACCTTTTTCATCTCATGACACACATAAACTACTAAAATTCTGTGGCGCAGCAAAAAAATGTATTTTTTTTTTTTGCTAATCTGAAAAAAATAGGTATAATTTTGAGTCATTCACAAGAAATGGCTATTGTGTTAGCTGTTGTCATTTTTTAAAAATTTGACACTATAAGGGAAAAAGGGGTCAGTGTCTCTGACTAAATAGTTTCTGCATATTTAAAAAATTCTTGCTGCACAACAGATGAAAATTGCTGGACTACATTAAGAGTTTAGGATAACAATGTGAGTTACCTACAATGCTGAGAAGTGAACAACGAGCACTCACTCAGGGAAAAAAAGGCATATATTGTTAACTTGTTCAATCCCCACCCCCAAACCTGTACACCACAACCTTCTAGGTAAATTCAAGGCCCTGGCAGACTGAAAACTTCCCACTGCTTGTGCCTCCAAACTAAAGACTTCTTGGTAATCAAAATAAGCCAAAGCTGAGCACAATTAATAAGGAAAGCTCAACCTCCAACTCTTGCACCAAGAGCAAGGGCAGGTGGAACGTCCCTAAAATGTTTGGGTCCGCCTAAACAGCCCCACCGCCCTCGCTATCTACTATACTCCGCACTCCTTTATTCCCCCAGTTCCCTGTAGCCCAGACGCCAACCCACTTCCCCAGCCCTGTAATAGGTCCTGGCCGCTGCCTCGCTGCCAGTTCCCGCCTCCGCCCCTCGGTCTTTTGACTCACCCCAGGCAGCCAAACAGTCGATCTGCAGAGGAAGCTTTTCTAGGATCGGCACCGGTTCGAAGGCGTCGTGCATGGCGGCGAGCAGAGAGTCGCCGTGACAATCTCACCCTGAGTGCGCCAGGCCGGGATTGTGAACAGAGATTTAGGATTAGGGCCGAGTAGCATTCGGCCACGGAGGCCAACTACAGGCCCTTCAGCAACAGAGCCATTATTAATACCGGACTTCCTGCAGGCCTAAGCCCACCCCTTCTGCAGCCAAAGTCCCGCCCCTTCCGCCCGGCTCTGAGAGCATCTCTAAGGACTGCAGCGTAGGTTGCGTTCTCACTTCGCCCTAGACCCAGAGCTTTTCCATTGCGGAGTGGCCATGGGCTAAACAGGGAGGGAAAAAGATCTTAATCTTGGAGCTGTCTTAGTAAGTGTAAGCATGGTGGAGAAAGAATTCGGGCTTTGGCGTTGGACCTTGGATGGAGCTAAGCCATTTAGGAAATTAGCTGTGGCATTTAAGAAATTTAATCTGAGGACTTAAATTTCCTTATCGGCGAAATGACAGCAGTTACGTACCGAGTTGCGCTTTGAGCGCTTAGCAATGCCTGACACACTCAGCACTCAATAAATGTTTTAGAATTACTGTTATAGTCCCAGCCTTATCCTTAGATATTTTTTTGTAAAGACTTTTTTATTTCTTTAGAGAGAGGCGAAGGGAGAGAAGCATCAATGTATGGTTGCCTTTCACCTGCCTCCAGCCACGGACCTGGCTGGAGACCTGGCTTGCAACCTGGTTATGTGCCCTGGTTGGGGAATTGAACCAGCGACCTTTGGGTTCGCAGGCTGGCACCTTATCCACTGTGCCACCAGCCAGAGCTACTTAGATTTTTAAAGGTTGTTTCACCAGTGGTTCTCAAAGGGTGGACCTACTCCGTTAGCATCATCAGCATCACCTGGGAACTTGTTAGAAGTACGAAATCTCAGGCCTCATTCCAGCCCTTCTCAATCAGAAATTCTTTCCAGCAGCCTATTTTAGTTAAGTTCCCAAGGTGAGTCTGTGCTCTTGAAACAGAGACACTGCAAGAATGATCAGTATTTGGCAATTTATCCATAATAAAACAGCAGGTATTTCATAAAATTAAGCATATTGGTTTAAAGCAAAAAATGCGTAAGAAAATATATGGTGGTAAAACAATGGCCCTAGTCACAATTTATGTACACAATCAGTTTCTTCATCTGTAAATTAGGAATATTATCCTATCTTTACCAAATGCTGTTTCTGATAATCCAATGAAGTATTTTCTAGTAAGAAACGCAAACATTGCTGAACAAATCTTGTTATTATCTGGTTTTTACCATAGAAAGTGAAACACCTTGAAAATTTAGAATTGCCAGCTGCTGTGTTGGAACAAGGCTATTAAGCCTTGTATTAACACTTTGTAGCTCAAGGACCAAGACTAAAATAAGCAATGAAAACTATAAGGTAACAGGTCAATGTAATATTATAAATTCCTTCTGAACCTGTTCTTTAAAAATGACACGCTATATACAATTATAGTAATATCATAAGCCACAAGAAAAAGAATGATCAAGTCCCTGGCTAGAGAATTTATACAATTAACTCCTGCTTAATAGCTTCCCTCCCCCACCCACCCCCCACCCACCCCCCGGTGTCAAGTTGACATTTAACCAACCTCCAAAAATATTTGACCAACTATTCTGCAGCATTATGACTATTCACTCGCTGAGTTTTAGTATGGAAGAACAGAAGCATACAAAAGTTACACCAGCCCTTTGCTAATGGGTTAACCTGAGAACATAGTTCCTCATATGGTTCCTCAGCAATTTTGCCTAAGTGATTAAAAAAAAATCACCACAGCAAACAGCTGTAGAGAAACAGCTGTAGTAAATGTAAACTCCTTCACTATAGTATGAGTTAGTGAAGACTGTGGTTGCGTGGTTATTGGTTTTAACAAATAAGACTACAGAATGAAAACCATGGTAGGAAAATTCCTATGAGAGAGTTTGGGAGAAGAAAGGGTCTCTTTAGAGAAAATCTGGAAAAAGAGGAGGAAAAAAACCAATAATTTTGTTAAAATTGTTTTTATATTAAAAATGGCATGAAATTCTATGTAGAACAAAACTCTTGGGAAGGCAAAAGTAGACAAAACCATTTACACAGAAATATAGTGTTTCAAATGAATCCCATCACCTTGTGATGTCTCTTATCAACAATCTCTAAACCAACACCAGCTACAAGAACAGTTGATTCCTAAAGAATGACCAGCACTCAGGGCCTCCATACTACTTCATGTTGGAAAACTTCAAGCTAGAAGGACCTGTTTCCTTTGTTTTAGCTCTTGCTTCTGAAGAATCACAGTACTTAGAGTGCTCGCTCACAAGCACTTAGATGGAGAGCCTCTCTGCATCTAGTGCAACACCAGTGAATGGCATGAAGGCAAACAAAGCATTACCAAGCAATGCTGCCTTGGAGGCTTACAAAACAGTAGTTAAAAGTTCTGGAGTGTGCACCGCATTGCCAGCAATGGGATGTGTCACAATGGCAGATGTCAAAAGAGTTAAGATAGTATTTCTCTCTAAAGTACATCTCAAATAGAAAATTCTTTAATATACACCTTTTGTAAACAAAATTGCACTTGATTTAACTCTTTTAAATTACTGAATTAGACTGTAACAGATTCCCGCCCTCTCTTTTTTTCATTTCTTTTAATCATTTATAGAACCATGGCTCCTTAAATTGGGACATTTTCCCCCTCAAAACCACCTCTTGAAGCTGTAACATTGGCCTCCCAGAAAAGGGAAAGATAATTAACAATTTCCTCCCATCACCTATATAACTCCCTAAATAAATAAAAATTACAGGAAGTTGTTCCTGGAGATTACATATTATGGTGTTGATGTCTTAAGAAGATGTTAAACATTTTAGTTTGACAGATTAAACAATTTAAACATCATAGAAGATTCAGGAACAACACACATAAATTGCATAAACATCCATGTCAGGGTGTAGGAGGGAATGGGGCATCAATGGTGTAAATAAGAAACTTGTAAATTTTTCTCTTCCTATGAACTTGTTGTCAATATGATGTTCTTCTAGTTCTGACACCTCTGGCTGTCAGCTCCAATGCACAAAAATCAGGGAACAGATCAGGATGCCATTGCTTCCTTTAATCCCATGGAGCAATGTAGAAGATCGACAGATGCTGATCTCTTCCCAGATGCCAGCCATCTTCAATTGCACATCTTCCCACTCTTCACTCCATTTTGGACCTTTCAAAGTGTGTGATCATTCGTTCCTAGAGAAAAAAAAAAAAAGGTTTATTCAAAATATAGTAATTTTAAATGGTCTGGATTCCAAATATCTTCTACACACATTTTCTGCAAGTACTTATTTATATTCATTAAATACCTAGAGGGATGGTTCCTAATCATCTATGAAGATTTTGAAAGATAGACATGTCTAGGACCCACACAAGATTAACAATCAAAATCTCTAGTCTTACTGGTGTAGCCACTGTGGAAAACAGTATGGGGTTTCCTTAAAAATCTAAAAATGGAACTGCCTTTTAATCCAGCAATTCCACTACTTGGACTATACCCAAAGAATTCTGAAACACCAATTCATAAGAACCTATGCACATCTATGTTCATAGCCAAGTGCTGGAAACAGCCTAAGTGCCCATCAGTGGATGATTGGATCAAAAAACTTTGGTACATTTACACAACGGAATTCTATATAGCAGACAGAAAGAAGGAACTTGTACCCTTTGCAACAACATGGATAGAACTGGAGAGTATTATGCTTAGTGAAATAAGCCAGTCAGTGAAGGACAAATATCATATGATCTCACCCATTACGGGACAATAATGAGCAAAACTAACAACAAGCAAAACAGAACCAAGTATATGAATACAAGGAATAGGCCTTCAGTGGTCAGGGGGAA